>JAWQUT010000023.1:3637330-3653111 GCA_033807755.1 Ellobium chinense
AAAAAAAAATGATTAAGGATGAAAAAAAACCAAAACTCGGCCCGCGAAGCTCTCCCCAGCTAGCCTAGAGTGTTCATACGTTGTTCAGTGTCATGAAATCTCTGCCACACTTGGCATCGTGTGAAAAGTAGAAGGATTTTCTCATGTTCTCTCTTCTCACAGGTCACCCTCAGTTCCATCTGTCTCCCTGCCATGACTGTTATAATTAAATGCTTGATTGTGATTTAACCACTCACTCTTAACGTGACCGGCTGCATCATGCCTCGTGTTGTCAAAGTAAATATAACTGATTTTCCAGTGGTTCGTCTGGCTGAGAATAAGGTAAGACTTATAATAATACATATTTAGCATCTTTGTAAAGTTAGGAAGAAAGAGTATCGCAATGTCTATATGTGTATATGATTCATTATCAAATACGAATGCCTACCTTGAGCAGAATCTGATCCTTGTCAAGGCAACAGTGGAATTATGTGATGTTATCTGCAAAAATTGAAAGCAATTGTGCTACTCCTGCCTGGCACATTATGTTTTCTTCAGTTTTGTTTAAGGCTGTGGTCAAAGATAGGAAAATCATGTGTCTGTACTGGTAACATACATTTTCTGTATTTTTGACAGTAATGTACGCCCCGTATATACAAATGAATTGTCTTTTGCAGCCAAAATATGAGGTCCAAGCTGCTCTTTAATCAAATCAAGTCACTGGTATGATTTAAAAGCTTAATTTGTGTTTTTTGATTAGCTGAAAGCATTCTGGAGCTAGCATTATACTGGCTCGAGTTATAATTGTTTGAACTGGTAAGCTGTCACTGTCATGCGATACAACAACAACAACAACAACAACAACAACAACAACATCAACAACAACAACAACAACAACAACAATAATGACAACAACAACAACAACAACAACAAAGCGATTGAGAAACAACTTTATACTGTATAATTCGTGTAATCTGCCTAACAAAACTTCAAGCGTATCCAAATTACTGTTCATTGGGCCCCAAAATCTATGTTTTTTAGTAGAGTAATTACTTTTCTCTCGATTTCTGCAACAATAAAAAATTCGATAACGATCGGCACCAAACAAGTAAGAGCCTGACATTCTTGACCAGTTCCTGGACTAGCGACATAAGCCTTATTTTGACCGGCTGTCTGGTCTAGCGACATAAGCCTTATTTTGTCCAGCTGCAAGACAAATTATTCGTTTAGATGAACTGACACCACTCTCGCATACAGGTATGAAGATGTCAATGTTTTTTTTTTCACTGTTGGCTGTATAAGGTTTTATATCTCTCATTAACTTATCCAGGGGTCCCATGCCAAACATGTTGTTTAGCTCTTCCTCCAAATTTTGACACAAAGAAAAATGCCCCTGAACCAGTTAGTTATTGAGAACTTAAGCAGTGAAGGAGACTACCTAATGTTTTAGGCCTTTTACTCAGTAAACAGGGTAACCTTACCCACCTAGCAACAACCACAAATTTTATACTTGAATGGTTAAACCTCACCTATTCTAAGTCTACATATGTATTTGCATCCATCTAAGCCTTTGAAATTAAAATCCAACCCCTCCCCCCACCCCCCATGGCCATTTTTATGATTTTATAGGGACTATTTAAAATTAGCATATCAAAATGCCAGGTGCTATTGGCATCTTCATACCTACATCGATAATTGAATTTTTAATACTGCAACTCTAAAACGTGACTTCTTGTCATGTTTCATGATATTATTGTGATGGCTTGCATCTGAAAGTTGGCCGTTATCTACATATCTGCAGCCGAACCCCATAGCATCGTTTCGGAGGCTGTCTCTAGTCTTAGTTCTGGACAAATATCGTTATTGCTGTCCGAATCGCACCCCATTGTAAATGTGACTTGTGACGTCTCAGAGAGAGAGGATAACTCTTGATGACCAGAGTCGTTCATGTTTATATCCCTTAGACTAGCAAGCCAATATTGATGGTTGCGAGGCAGGTGCAGATGGGAGCCTATGACTGTCAAGAAATGCTACGTCTCTGGCCAAACTTGAAACTATACCCCCTCTCCACACACACTTTTTTTTCGTTTTGGTGGATTTTATCGTTCCAATACCGCACATAAAAGTGCTCTAATTTTGCTTATGCACTGTTAAAATGCCTTCACATCTTACGACGTTATACAGCCTTGTTAGTATCCAATGAAGTCCACGTCCACAAACAAGTCCGATTACTAGATCACAGTGCTTAGGTGTCCTGGTTGATCAGACAATCTTTCTCCTAATTGTTCACATTCAGTTCTTGGTAAGATTGCACAAATGACATGTTCAACTGTGGAGTAGACCTATCAGTTAAGTCAGTTATTAAAATTTTGTTCTTTAAAGACAACATATGAGTTTTGAGGCAACATCTGTCACGTAAATAGAACATAAAAATGTCAAATGTTTAAAGAGTTTAAGCTGATTTTTGTTTTAAACACGTTTTTCTAAATCACCTTTTTAATTTTTTTACTTCTTAAACTTAAAGTAAGAATAGTTGTGCTGGATGTAAGCGAAACCACAATCCTATCGTGATCTATGACTCTTTTCACTAGAACTCCTTCTACTGGCAACCGGCCCGCATGCGGCATGTGATAACAGTGTTTTCTTCTTCTGGTCGTAAAGCCAAATTAGTTAGGAAGAAACCAATAGGTCTTGATCTACACGCGTTAAGTTTAAGTATAATGTTCATACCAATCAATCAGAGATCCACAGGTGTTGCCTCAGTGTTGCTACCTTACTAAAAGTTACGAAATGCATTATAGAGGTGGATGCTTATCGATTGTCATGTTATTTTTCAAGTTCAATGAGTTGCCGGTTAGATTAGGCCTACGGTCCGGCTGTAGAGACAAGTGAATGTCTATCATTCATATTTCCTCCAGTCCTGTCTTATGTAAAGTGGATACCTGGTTGAAGGCAGGAGAAAATAGGTCTTGCAACTAGTCAGTCTGTCACCAGACTAGAAACTCCTCAAGATATCAGGCTCTAATAATGACTGGTGCCCTCCGGCATCGAATATTTGTTTATTGCAGAAACTGAGACTAAAATCATTTCTTTACACAAACACATTGATTATATAGGGGGTGCAGGTGGATACATTAAAGTTTTTGTTAGGCTTGTAAGATAAATTAGACAATATAAAGTAAGCCGTAATATCTCAATTTTTTTTCCGTTGCCACTTCAAACAACTATACCCCAGACCAGAATAATATTAGCTCAGAAATGTTTTCACCTGGTGAAATCAAATCACTAACTTGATTTGACCGTTTAGTGAATTAAGCCTCAAATTCAACGGGAATATGACATATGATTAAGATGCTGATGTTCAGCGCCTACATACTGTGTGGCCCTGTATGCTCATTGGGAGTTATGAATGTTACTAAGTGATCTGGCCTGATGGGAAAATGCTAATGTGTACTTGTGTGATCGGGTGTTTGACTAAAACGTGAAAATCTCATCATTATTCCTGTTATGAGGAGAAGGAGAGAGAGACAGAGACAGAGACAGAGAGAGAAGGAGAAAGAAGGAGAGAGAGGGAGACAGAGAGACAGAGAGAGAGAGAGAGAGAGAGAGAGAGAGAGATAAACGTGTCTAAACTGTCTAGCGTTATAACTTTTGATTTGCGTTTTACTGATAAGAAGCACGCGTCGAGCGCCTGATAGAAGTGCAGAATTGTAACGTTTCGCGCTCTACGGCCTAATATTATCACACAGTATCTCTTACTAGGTTTGTTAAGCGTGTTCTCGCATTACTGATAGACGTGAGGACTTCTAGACTTTACTGTCTGTATTTAGGCTATCGCAGCTTGGGTGAACTCAGACGAACTGTGGTCTTCTTTTTCTCTCTCCATCTTCGTTCTCTTCATTATTTTCCCCCTACATCCTCTTGTTTATTTCTTTCAACTTCAGACTTCGGGGCGTGGTGACGAGTAAATAAATGCAGGTGAAGATGGTGGAAAGGGGAGGGGGGGGGGCAAGGTCATAATCCTGTCATTTGCAAAAGATGATGAAGTGCTGTGCTGTAAGGGAAAATATAAAAATACTTTGTATTTTCCCCAAATTCACATAGTCTCTGGCTAAGAACAGTTCTCATAAGCCCTAGAAACCAACAATAAAAATAAAAAGAACAGACAGCACCAAGCAAATGTGGCGCTGACACGAATTATTCTACTAGCTAAAGTGAACAAGCGACGTCTGCGGAGTCGGGAGAGGGAGGGCGGGGGATATATTAAAATCTGCAACAAAAGATGAGAGAATTCACTGAAAATTTCATACTTTTAAAAAAAATGACTGAGAGGACTTTAACAAATACACAGACTTTCTGACACAGGGAATTCAAACATTATGCAGTCCCTCCAAGTGTTCGTGGATGAAATATAACGAATAAGATAATTTCTCTCGTGAGATCCATTTATAAAGGACGCAGTTACATGGGGAATCCGGTTTAATGGCGCATTTCTAAATCCCCCAAACTACCCTATTCTTTGTTATTTTAAAAATAGCCTTATTTATAACGGGCATTAAGAACGAAAAACCTGGCTATTACGGCATAACTGCCTCACAATATTCGAAATTTTTGCATGAAATTTCATAATATTTTCATGATTATAACATTTCCATCATCTGTTTTCCGCATGGTTTCGTCTGTGAAATCAAACTGAGTTATTGGTTACTTGCCGACAACTAGGTCTTGGCTCCGGAAACTGTTGCCTACAACGGCAGGCCTCGCTGGGTGTCTTACCTGGTTTATCATATGTTATTTCAGAATTGATTGCATGTTCGCATATTCACACACAGACAGCCGTGAACAAGGCTGTTGTATAACAGATCGAATAAATCCCATCAGGTTATTTCCCTTGTTTACATACCCAAAGTTGGAAACAATGTTGCAAGGTTATAACGACCAAATTTGGAAAGTGCCGACCACTCCGTTACAACCGAGTTCTACTGTAATTAATTATGTGTTAAGAGAGGTTTCTCTCCCCGTTCCCGTTCCCTCTGGTCATTCTTCTCTTCGCTCCACTTTTTTTCTTTGCAATAATTCAAGCACGTGCATTCATCTATGTTTGCACATCCTGTCTGTACGAGTACTTCGCATTGTACATTTCAGGACATACTTGAACAGAGACAGTCTCATTTTCAGTGACGACTTTCTAATTTTAGTAAGAAGACAATCTGGGTGAGTCCAGGCTCTGAGTGGAAAATGTTTAGCACGGAGAGTACGCCCTTTATACGCGTGCATACTTCTTTCTATACTACAGTTGGCCCAACTGCTTGAGAGAAAGAGAAAGAAAAGAAGCAAAAAGTAGTTAGAGCAACAAAAACAAGCAACAGATGACATTACTTTAACTACAGTTACTAGTGCACTTGAACCATAAGAGGCACCGCATCCTTGTGACCGTTGGGAACAGGTGGCCAACAAGGATAGGTTCCACTCAACGTTGTTTCAAGCACTAGCCCACTTGAAAATGTTTTGTCTGTTTTAGATAGTAGTGTATCCGTTTCCTGAGTTTAAACTGCCTTTCTCCACCGTACTTCTTCCTACTCGCCGTTTTGTAAAGTTAAAAATATACACAGTGTGTACTTTATTTACGATAACTTGTATATCTTTCAGTTCTATATACAAAAGTTGGGGGGGGGGGCAGTTTGTTCTTTCTTTGCTTTAAAGTATGGGAAGGAGAAAGACGAGAGGAGGTTGGGGAAGGGGAAAATAACATTTTCAATGCCTCCCTTTTCCCGAATCCATCCAAATGCAGATACACCCATTCACACACACACACACACACACACACACACACACACACACACACGCACGCACGCGCGCGCGCGCGCACACACACACGTCCCATTGTCTCATCGGCGGACATGTGCATTGCAAATGCCATGCTTATTAAGACCGCTGACAAACAGCTGCCATATCATGGCATGACTATCATGATGATTTACGACAAAAAGACGCGGCGGCAGTGGTGGTGGTGATGGTGGCGATAGTGGTAATGGTCGTGGTGGTACATTTGGTGGTTGTATATTTATTCGAGTCTGTGTGAGTACTGGCTACAAGCATTGCATGTGTGCTTGTGCATGTGTATACGTCTATACATTAGTATGTTTATGTAAAGGAGGAGGGTTGGGGAGGGGAGGAGGAGGCTAAACACCGAGGAGCTACAGAGTGTTACTAATTATACACCCTCATATGTCCCACTTGTTCACGTCACAAAAACTCTTCACTTTACAAACAACTTATACTCTTGTGATGTCATGGAAATTTTCAGTATGCAAAGGCCATTCATAATACGAAATAATGGTGTTTTAATTACAAAGTCCGTGGTGAAAATGCAGTTAACTTTACTGTTAATTACATTGCACTCTTACTGTGGATTGCAAATAACTAAACAGATAAAATTAATGTGTAGAACGATGCGATTCAGAGTAACAGCAATATTATGTCCTGTGTCGTCGTTCACAATCAGATACTGGGCTAGATGGACTATTTTCACGGGCATCAGATATTTCAGATCACTTGAACAAACTGTCAACAGTTCTCAAAGTCAACGAAGAAAAAGAAATTGATGGGTTTGGGGTGGGGGTGAAAAGAGGGGGAACAGGAGCGGGCAGGATACGGAATCTATAGTCATGAGCCATCATTTCTGTAATCGTGATTTAGTGATGGCGGACACCCAGTATTACTACACCGGTTCCATTCTTCTCAGATTCCTTTATCTGGTTCCACCCAGACCATTGTATGATTCAGACAAATCACGTTCTGATGCTGGAGCCGCCCGTAGATTAAGTACAGAGTACAGGGCCTCAGACATGAGCTTGCACAGCTGGGATGTTATTTTTGAGCTGGGATTCAATCATCAAAGTGCGATGAACTTCAAAGGATAACATAAGTGCTCTTTTCCTGAGCTAGGGGATCAGCCCATTTACGTACTTTCTGAGATGAGAAAGGAGAGGGCTGGGGACTGGGGAGAGCATTAACCTAAACTAGGACAGACAGACTGACAGACAGACAGACAGAAAGACAGATAGACAGACAGAAAGAGCAATAACACGGGAATGACATTGAAAGCCGAAAAACATTGGTTTACAGATAGAAAGATGCTATAGGGAAACGTATGGAGATGGTGAACAACGACAAACTAATACATCGACTTAGAGAGAGCGGGAGAGATATAGAGGCAGAGAGAGTGGGGGAGGGGGGACGAGGGAGGCACTGGACAACAGCAAAAAACAAAAATGTGTGTAGGCCTATATGTGTGAGATAGAAAGAGAGAGAGAGAGAGAGAGAGAGAGAGAGAGAGAGAGAGATCGGGGAGGATCTTCCGGTTGTCATCGTTTTTCATGCATTCTCAAGTGGCAAAATGTGTCTGCTTGTTCTTGTCTTTGTTGCGGCATCCATTGCTCTGACGGCTCTGGCTGTCTTTGTTGTTGTAACGGTGGTTGTTTTCCCACTGAATAGATTGTTCCTGAATCCTCATCCTCATTTCTTTTGACGTACTTTTCAATTTGCGTCACTTCTGTTTGTAACCGTCTTTGATGTGACGTCATAACGCCTAAAGCCCTTGGTTTGCACTAACATATATACTGTACCATGTTAGAACACTGTACCACAGGACACTTAGAAGCTATCATGTTCCCCTAATTAAGACACCGCAAACTGGGTGTGAAACCATTATGTATGAGTCTGTTTTGCCCTGGAAGGATGATGCACTTTGGACTCCAAACAACTTTGGGCGAAAGCAGCCTTATCCAAGCTATATTGTCCTGTAAAATGATACTGTCTGCTTGTCAAGAGGACACTAATTATATACCATGAGAAACGAAAGAGTTACCGAAACGGGGGAAATATTTGAGAAGTCACTGAAACATGAACGCCCACATGTAATGACGGGCTTGGGTGAGTAAGAGTACGCGCTTAATGTCAGCAAGGTCATCATGGGCGAGGTGTAAGGTAGAGTAATATCCACTTTAATATGAGCAAGATACAGACGGATGGACAGAGAGTGAAAAAAAAGATGCTCAGAACGAAAGAGAAAGAAAGAATGAAAGAAATGATACAGACAGACAGACAGACAGACAGACAGACAGACAGACAGACAGACAGACAGACAGACAGACAGACAGACAGACAGACAGACAGACAGACGGACAGACTTGTACTTGTTCTCACCAAAGGATGAAGGTCAACATGCTTGTAACCGTGTTTGGTAAGGAGACTCAAAATACTCGATACTTCTCATTTCTTTCAACAGTGTTTGTTTTGCGGCTTACAATTATTTAATTTCATTTTTTCACTGATTTTTAATTGTCTGACATGGCATTATAGACAATATGTGTGATTCTGTCCAGATTCTTTACAAAACTTTTTGAAAGACGTAGTATGCGTTTATATAGTATAATCAACGTTTCGTGTAAAAAAAAATCTCTTTAGGTCTTATAAATTAATGCACCTTTCCCTCTCTTCTTTCTTATAACAACCTTGTCATAATGGGCCTGGAAGAGTGAAAGACCTGGCTGTTACGGCTCAACTTCCTTATCCCAGCACGAATATTCCCAAGACTATTGTAGTCTGAGAGCTGATGTCCTCGTCAAACTAAGCTGAAAAATATGTTTTCGTTTGTTAGCAGTTTTCACTTTGGCTTCACATCACGCAATGACTGAGTGACAGACAGACAAACAAACAAACAAACAAAAGTCTTGAATTCGGAACTTTTGTCTTAAACAGGCCTCGTTCAGTGTTTTACCTAGGCTGTCGTATGTTATTTCAGCGGTGACTGCATATTCATATAATTACACACGGACCATCTGGTGCCATGGTGAGTTTATGTTGCTTGTTAGCGACGACTTGGCATTTTCGCTGAAACGCAGGAAACAAGCAACACGGAAATGCAGCCGTAGACTAATTTCTACAACAAACCCAGAAGAATTTAATCTATATCTACATCTTGGCGTTCTGTTTATTGATGAAAAATTCAAGGCCCGAATCTTGTTATCGAGACTATCCCAAGTGTCAGCAGTTTACCATTCGGCAATTAGTGTCAGACAGTCTGTAAAGGCGCGGTAGACCATTAAATTTTGATCACGACAATTAAGATCAAAATCGTCCCTCCCGAACGTTTCCCGTAGGCTGTGCTTTTTTCCTCAGCAGAAAAAGAAGACCAGCATAATATACATAAGGTTACTTTCCTTATTTGAATAACCCAAATGGTCTTTGACACCTATTGTTTTTTCTTCTTTTGGTCCTATTAACATTTTGTGTTATTCTACATATACCACTGTGATTTCGGGAAATTTCTTCCATGGAGGTTAAAGTACTTCTTTTGCCCGATCTTTTAACAGGAAGAAAAAGGGGGGTCAATGCTCAAAATTTTCCCCAAATGTCTTTCGAAAAAGGTCACCTCGTATTCTGATTTGGTCCCCAATATTTCATTTGGCTGGTTTTGACCGTGTGCGAATACATAGGCCTACACATTTTATTTTTTTTATCTAGAAGGCTCAAATTGTACCTGAAGCTTTAAAACTGGATGCTTTATTTAGATCACAGGCCATTTAACACATTTCTACACTCTGACACTGGCTGGCAGATCCTAAAAAAGAGAGATTTTATATATTAGCGGATTAATTGGGTTGTACACAATCAGTGATTTGCCACTCTAATAGGCGTCACAAACCAAATCGGAAACAAAGATGCACGACCATACCGGCCAAATCTAGATAGTTCCAAGCACCCTGTTACAACGGAGTTCTACTGTGTAATTCCGATAACACTCAGTTAGAAAAAGCCAAGACAATACAACACAAATTAAAGTTCCATAGCTCTATGTGTTAAGGGAACTAAAGGTCTGTGTCAGTTTAACACGAATTTGTTATTTTAATTATGGGTCAAGTCGAGATCTATTTCAGAAAAAAATATTGATATTTGAAAGAAAGAGTGTTGGCAGAGTGCTGAGTGTTGGATGTGACAGCAAAAAGACAAGAAAAAGTGAATAATGTTGATGACGATGATTATGATAATGGAGTAACAATAGTGCATCTCTTTTTATTTTACACACCATATTTATGGAAATTCAATGAAAGGTTCAAATGTCGGTGATATGTGGTTATAACAATTTTATCCGTACTCAGGAAAAGCGTAAGTTCTTTCCTCTACTCATTTGCAAGTTACCTTCCTCCTTCTTCCCCATTCCAGATGTGCCTCATACCTCATGCCTCATGTGCCTCGCGCCTACACACTAAATAATCCTCCATTTAGTGGATTAACAATGCAGGATTTTCCGTTGGATTAGGTTCGCAGATTTTCAGGATGATCTCAGGACAGACAATGTTTTAATAACACGAAGTGTGACCATGCATGCTTTATGCATCCACTTCCAAACATATAACGTCAAGGAAAAAGCCGTCCTGACCACTCCACTCTCTATATTACCCCCCCCCNTTAGCCAGCAGCAACTCCTCTGTGGTAGGTATAATATCCGCCTCTCCCACAATCCTACCTCCCCCACCCCCTCAAAGAAAAAAAAAGGTACACCGAATATCAATGACGGGCTACGTTTGCCATTGATTGATCAGTCGTCAATCTCAATATCGCGCTGTATGAAAAATGGTTGCCATTTTGTTTGCCTTTCTGCCCAGTTTTACCGTCTCCTGCCGCTACTAGTTTCCTTATTCCAACTTCACTACCAAACCCTGTAAACTCCATGAATTTGCCCTCCCTCTCATGGCCTGTCCCACCTGACTGTGTGGGTGGCAGCTACTTGAGCCAGCATAATACCTCAGCACCAATCAATAATCTTTACAACTCCTAGGAATCAATCGCCAAGATTAATCGGCGCTCCGTTGGTCCGATCGATAATATGGAAAGTCAAAGCTTTCATAGCGTGTGCAAAATCCTCAATGCCAGGGGCGTGGGTGATCCACCCACAGACACCAAGATAAACTCGTTTGGTCATGTTCAGGCACGGACATTATGTCAGAAAGGTGCCTTGCAAATATCGTTTCTCTACATCTCTACACTGCCGTCGCATGAAATCCACCAGATAAAATAAATAAATAAATAAATAAATTCGACTTTATTTACCCCGTAGGGAAATTGTTTTACAATGTCATACAGTGTTAAACACCTCATTCATAATACAACACATATAACAATACACATCATACATGTAAATACATAATATTACAAATGAAATGCATAACAAAGTCATTGCTGGTCGCTAGCGGTGCAGCGCCCTGGTCTCCCCCAGGTCTAAAGCCAGGTACTCATTTACACCTGAGTCGAGTGAGGAAATGGAAGCGAAGTGTCTTTCCCAAGGACCCTACAACGTAAACCGCCCAGCTCGCGAGTCAAACACATAAACCTTAGACTTGAAAGTCTTCAGTTTCTGAGTACGACTCACAGACCGTTATTTACACTTTAACTCTCCAGAAGTCTGATTCTTGTCCTAATATAATTTCGATACTTCTCGAAAGAGGCTGAAAAAAATGCTACTGCATTTACGGCGGACAGATTTTTATTAAGCTGGCGTGTCCAGGCACTGGTGGAAAATGGGGGTGAGTGGGTGGGTGGTGGGGGCGAAGGGGAGGAAGTTATCAAATTCTTGTCACATCTACACGTATTTATACTACCCTTTTTATAATAATATTATTATAATCAGAGCTATCGGGGAATTTGGCCTCATAACGCCAGCTTGGTAACTCGACACCCAGCTGGTCTGCTTACGCCACTTTTGTCAGCCAATAAAAGAGGCTTGCCCTTGGCTTTTGGTTTCTCCTCCTGCGGTGACAGGTGATTTCTATCCCTAAGTTCAATGCATAAATAGGCCTCACTAAATCCTCTGGGATCCCACTGGGCTCCTGGGACCAAATATATGTCTCAGTGATCCTTCCTCGCCAGTTCAGGATGCCTTGCCAAATCTGAGATCCCTCGATGAAGTGGTGTAAATTTCTGTACCAGACAATTAAACATACAAATCTAACCTGAGGTATATATTATTATATATCAAATCGCCCGTGTGGACATTTGAAATCGCTTCTACATAAATTAAAGAGAAGCAACATAATTATGTTTTAAAATGTTCTCCAGCGTCTATGTTCACATACTCAGCAAACACAACCATTCAAGAACAATCTGTCCGTCTGAGGGAATTTAAAAAAAAAAAATTCCTTGCGTGTGAAATAACAGCATCAAATAATGAACAACTCAAAAAACACAGACACGGACAGCTGTTCAGTGTGAGATGAACACCAGAGACTGAAAGTGTGACTGTCAGTCTTTCAAGTAGCCTAATGATGTTCATCTGCACGTAGGCCGTCGTAGGCTAGGTTCATATCATTCCCTTCAACGAACATGACTATGTATTGTTTCATCGTATAAACTTAACGTTAAAATCTGTGGCTGAGTTTAGTGTTTGTGGGTTTGTCCAGTAGGTTATATAGGAATCCATATGGTTTCGCATACGCATCTCAAATTTTGTAATTATCGATAAAAACTCGACGAATCCTCTATATAAAGTCTGGATGTCAAGTATGATTGGTGGAGCCCCTAAGTTCTGTCCTGTTGAGGTCTTATTGTTATAGCAAAAAAAATAAAATGCTCTTGTGACTTGAAACTTTGGCTTAGTCAGTCCACACGAAATAATGCCCTGTGTCTGTCAGTTGCAGGAGCATACAAGTACATGATAACTAATTTTGGCACATAATTTTGGAACATGCAAGCATATGACATCTAATTTCGGCACAATGACACAGGTTAAGTAGCCATGCGGCTTTTGTAACATAATATCTGATGGTGACAGACAAGAGTTCTTGATGGTCTCTGTAAACTTGTATAATCGTCTTTACTCCGGCCCCGACCAAAAGCTGTACTGTCAACACCGGTTTTTACAAGTTCTTCGTTTTCTATGTTATGTTTGGAGACAACATATCACATGACAACTATTCAATTAAACTGTGCCTAAGGTGCACACAAATCCTGGCCAAGGCTGTAAATCTCTCAATTTATTTCCTTATCGTATATGACTACCCAGTGGCATATCGCTGTAAAATGCTAAAAATGTACTGTTCAAAACACTGGAAAATTCAGGCCTACCACGAACTGACTTTGGACTGTGTGGATATAAAAGTGTTATAGAAAGTACGACGAAAAGAAAGTTACAATTTACATGTTGAGAATGGGATTTTTTTTTTTTTTTTTGGGNGGGGGGGGGGGGGTGGCAAGAGGAGAAAAGTAATAATGAACGAAAAAGATGAGGAAAAATGAGAAGGACGGAAAAAGTTGAAATTGGAGATTGAGATAGAAGTGCGAACGATATTACAGCTAAAATAGGACGGCAGAAAACAGAAAGCCACACAACTGAGAACAACACCTGGTTCGAATGTCAGTAGGTCTGGCACTCTACGGCACCGCATGACCGATAGTGACCTAAAGGGGTTGGCACAGCACCTGACTGTTACGCACGGTGTGGTTGTCAGCCAAACAGTGTGTTGATGTTATTATGAGGCTTCCAGTAACACCGCTAGGGTTGCCACTGCTAGCGATTTTTAGTGAAATCAAAGTTTTCTAGTGATATAGTGAAGCAAATACGAAAACTAGGATAACTTAGTAAATAATCATGAGCGCAACAGTTCCTCACTGTATCAGTTATAGTTAGCTATTTCATCAACATGTTTGGCATTTTCTGTGAAAAAAAAAATGAGAGACTAGATATCAGTTTTGAAAGCTCGGGATGAAACAGAATCAGGAGAACGATTTTGGCAGGTGTGATGCTCTACTACTGTACATTGCCTGGCATGGGTTGACGGGAGTCACCAGCTGACACTTGGGATGCACTTTTGTGCCAGGACCAAGAATATTAACTTAACAATGGGTAATCGCCTAACATAACAGGCAGATATCTAAGGAGAGGCGGATTAAGCCAGTGTAGAGCCTATTAGTGGGGGAGGATGTTACATCGATTGTGCACTTTTTGATACCAACATACCGCTTTTACGACAGGTTCCTTATGCCAAGTGATAACGAAAATGAGGTGGGCCCACCTTAGGGGAACCCTCCTGTGGTTGGTAGGCGTCCGTAATGATCCTTCTTTGTTTAAGTAAAATACGAGTTTTCAACCCCTTGGCGTTCTGTAAAATCAATACCGCTTAATGTAATGATACATTTTTTAAACAGAGCATAGCAAGACCTTTCCATTGACACGCAACACTTTATATCTCTGATGGCTAGACGAGGCACTCTGACGGACTAAAATTTTCAGCTACCCCACTGTACAACCGTCTCTCTAACTCAACAAAATGAATACCGCTTAATATAATGGTACTATTTTTCAAATAGGGTAAAACAAGCCCTTTCCATTGATATGCAACACTTAATATCTGCGTCGACGAGGTGCGTCACAAAGGTGTATACTGAGATTTTCAACTTACGTATTTTTTACTGACTCATTACTTCAGCAAAATTAAAAGCGCTCAGTTCAAAAACGAGCTAAGTCAGACGCCAATCATTCTGCCATCTTTATAAGCACATCTGTTATTGCGTAAACAGGCTGGTCAGTATTGTGACAAGATTTTGCCCCAGTTGCAGTGGCACTAAGTTTCCATTGCGTATAACATTGCAGCTGAATGCTTGCACTTACAAGATTCTAAATGCTTGAGCAAACTCATGAGGCAGACCGACATGAATCTAGCCATAGTGGTAAGATCTAGCTGTGAGCAGTGATCACCCATGGCATAACGCCCTATTGCTCATTCGAGACAGGTTTAATTTCCATTTCTTCTGTTATTATTCACTGATTATAATGGCAGAAAAAAAGCAAACCTGTAACATTCAGAAGTCATGTCTGAGTTTTGAATGTCGGTCTGCTTCTCCAAAGTTGCACAGTCGTCCGAAATTCCATCTGCTGAGTGAGAGAATCTTTTCGGCTACTGGTCTTCATTATCAACATATTGTGTAAAGACGAATAATATTTTGTGTACTTCAGGAGGGCACACCACTCATCTCATGAAAGAAGTTAAAACAGAAAAGAAAAGAAAGTTTGTCATTTGATACCCCAAATCTGTTCACGCAGGAGGTGCAAATAACATTCTCTTCTAAAAATACCATTAATCCAAAGTACATTTTTTTCTCCTCCTAGATCGCTTCGTGGGTACCTGCTGGCACCCGCATCATTCTAATGTTTAGTTGTCTCTAAAGAGTACAAGAAGATCTGTGAAAGTTGGAACAAGACATGCTCTCCATAACCTGAGATTGGTGCAGACACTGGTCTGTGAAAGCGATCATGAACAAAATAAAGTTTATGAGTATGGACAGAAGAGGGGAATTGATTAGCTGACCAAAGACTGTGTATAAATCCTTTTTTATTCTCAGGCTGGTTACGGCTAAACGGCATTTAGTTTACCTCTTGTCGCAAGAGCTGTGCAGTTTTGAGAACGATTTTCTCACGGGTTGCACTCTTTACCCTCTTTTGTGGATACTTTCCATATATTTTGGACATTGTAACAACGATAGTTTTGTCTTCTGTGTGCCGACAGACCTGAAATCCGATTTGAAAATGGGTGATTCTGACAGGGTTGTGAATAATTGTATACTCAGCATGTCTCACAGTAGTGTCAAAGTCTTCTCATATTATCTTCTGCAGCTTTACAAGCGTAATAAGTCCTGTGGTACCTGGCAGCGGTAGCAATCACATCATTTGCTGTAAACATTGCCATACTTCTTAATTCATTGAAAGATATGGCAATATGCAGAACTACGTGTTATAGTAGTGCAA
>JAWQUT010000023.1:3667433-3680428 GCA_033807755.1 Ellobium chinense
TCATTGACTGGGTACGCCACCCCATCTCCTCTTTCCGAAACCAATATTCTCCTAAAGAGTGCTTTCTTGTTCTCCTTTTTAAAAGTGCAGTACTCTTAAGTGATCCGAGCAGACACATGTGACAGTCCATTCTCGGTTTATTCACAAAAATCCAGACCTTGTAAAAGCAACGAGAAAAAAAGCCGCCAATTTGAACCCTTTAACAAACTCCGGAAACTTGGCCTCGTGTGAATGGCAACTTCCGGTGTTTTGTTTACATTCCGAGCAGAAGCCAGGGAGAGCTTTCGGATGTGAGGCAGTCCATTCAGTGCTGGCGACCCCGTTGCCTTTTGGGATTTGGCCGACCTGATTATGTCGTCGCGCAGTGTCGTACCCAGTCAATGATGATGTGGGAGAAAGAGACGGGAAGAGGGGTTGAGCAGGAGGGTATGGATGATTAAGATATTCAGAATTTTATTATATTGTTTTGGAATTTGCAAATCACGAGTAATTAAGGCCTATATTTAGAAATCTGCATTGTTGGCCTTCCTATTATAAGCAGTGTGAGAGATTTCGTAGGTAATTTTGACTAGGATTTTGCTTAGAACTAGCAAGAGATTGCCTGTTCATTCCTCTTCCCTGAGTTTCTGTCGCAGTACCAACGTGTATTTCGTTCAGCATGTTTGATTAGCCCTCTCCATAACAAAAAACAGCAAATAAATCTGTACAAAGAGCAACAGCGTCCTGTGCGGAAATATATTATTATCTCCGTAACATCCTTAACTAAAAATGATCTTCTTATCATCAACAGATGGGCATTGTCTAGGCTCATGTCAATCGATGGTCACTGACTGACGTGGAAAATGAAAGCCTGCTGTAGGTATTGCATTTTTGTGCAGTTACAAAAAATGTTGCTTCTACCCTTGCTTCTAACCTTGCTCATGTCGATTTTTATGTCATGAATGGCAAATGAGATCAACGTTGAAGCTTTGTTGCACTGTATAATAAAACGAGAGAGAGAGAGAGAGAGAGAGAGAGGGGAAATAGGGAGAGAAAGAAAGAGAGGATAGAAAAACAAGGGCCTGAGAAGGAAAAAGAGAATTCACAGGGAAGACGGGCATGAGACAGAGAGGAACATTGCATTTTTTCAAGAAATATTTTGTGGGCGGAGGTGGGAGAGGGCAGCCAGAAACATAATTATACTAATCTCAATAAATTATTTGAAACAAAGAAAAAGAAGGAAAATATTATTATAACATACGTGTTCTTGCGTTAAACACTTGCTATTTCCACTATCATCATCATCATCATCATTACCACCATCATAACAACGGTGTGATCACTGTATTTTGAACAGGCAGTGTGGGAGAAATCAGGAGAGAGGAAGAATGGGCGATAAACAGCTCATAAATCACAATCTTCAGGATACCAACTGCTGCTCTCACACCTTATTATACATTCTCAAAACGAGGATTTTACCTTGCTACAATGTTAGAACAAATCTGAGATCTGGGGTACGGGTTGGAATGGGGGTGATGAATTAGTGTATGAAAAAAAATATGTCATCTCATTTTTTTTCTTTAGTCCAGCATTGACCACATTAAACAGACTAGTTTCTGCAGAGGGAAAAATAGGTGACTTGATTCTGTCTCCGTTAACATCATGTTTCTATTTACATGCACTGGGTCATTGTGAACTGAATGAATCTTCTCTAAGGATACCGAATGCCCTGAACTTCTTGCCAGTAGATGGTGCTGTGGCTCTCGACAAGGCATATATTCAAGAACTCACTTCTAGTCTGTATAATATTCCACTGCATATATTATCCGACCTCCCTTTGTCTCCGCCTTTAGTTTCTCTGTCTCTTCCCGGTCCTCTTTTTCCCTTTCCTTCGTCTTTACTCTCTCTGCTCTGCCCGCTTCCTGTCCCTTCTTTTCTCACCTACAATTCTCACAATAAGCTCTCTTCTGATTTTCTCTCTCCCCTTCTCTCTCTGAAGACGTGCACTGCTCAAACCTTTACATGCCGTCATTCCCTCTCGCACATTTTTTTTAAATCCTCAATCTTATTCTCTCTTTCTCGCTATATGCACTCGCCACAATTCTCTGTCACTTTCATTATCATCCCTTTTCACACCATTCGTGGCTGCGCCATATCTTCCTTCTTTCCTTCTATTCTCCTACACCTCCTCCGACGAAAATAAAAACAGGAAGAGAAGAGAAGACAGAGAAAAAGAGAGGGAGAGTGAGAGAGAGAGAAAGAAAGAAAGAGAAAGAGAGAGAGAGAGACAAAGAGAGAGTCTTACTAGGTAAACATCTGCATCTTTATTTATACCTCAGGCTAGGGCTCCCAAGCTGATTTAGTCTAGATCCGGGACATAATATCATACTTGCACTTGCAGTAAATAACATCCATTTAATGAAGTGCATTGTCATAACTATATTATCTTTACTTTCTCTTAGGGTTCACTTCCTTCTTACTTGAGGGATTACGTTGGCTTTTCATATACTCCGTTCCCGGCAAATGAAAAGCTGATGACGTTTTTCCTATGCAACTGTGATTCTGAAATATCCGAGTAATTACATTCCACTAGGATGTAAAGAATTTGTCTACAGAAGGTTGACGAGGACGGGCTGCAGTGCCAGAAAGGTCAGATGGAGAGATGGAGAGATGGCTAGATGGGAGTATGGGAGAAATAGAGAGAGAGAGAGAGAGAGAGAGAGAGAGAGAGAGAGAGAGAGAGAGAGAGGGAAACTTTGATGGCAGCCAAAATAAGGAACGAACATTAACATGTCCCGAGACACCACGGCTCTCTACGCTCTTTGTACTCATGGTGTAGCTAGACCTGTATTCTCATAGTATATAGAGAGAATATTGCGACTTTTGGTTGTAGTGTCCATGCATCCCAGTCCCAGCTTATCACATTTATCATTTTGACTTTCCAAGATACATTTCTTGATACCTTTATAGTTTGTGATAATTCTGGTTGTTGTAACGGAACCTTGTGTGTGGTGTGTCCTCTCGTGGATTATATTAGCTTGCTAGATGAAAGTGTGTAATAGCTGGATCAGATTAATGTTTCTTCAATGAAATTTATCATTACTTATATTAACAGGCGTGTAAGCAGAAGTTACAACACGTTTCGTGCGCTTGTTATTCGATGGTGATCTTTAATGCCAGTTATGTGACACATTTCGTTCATGCACTAATCCTGACAATTGCTTTTAGTGGCAATTATAAATCCTAAGTGCGAATATGGCTTTGTTTCAGAAGTTTTAAAATGTGTACAACCTTTCATGATTCCGCGTCCGCTAATACAATAGATATTGACAAGACCTGGAGTAGACTGTGCCATCGCCACCTTTATTTTTCAAATTTATAAAGATTTAAAGGATTTAATTATGGTTGGGAAATCAGTACAGTTTTATAGCAGAATAAACAACTAAGTTCCTAACATATTGTTTTCATCACATTTTGAGGCTAACTTTTATGTTAAAGTCACTGAGCTTGATAATAAAACTATTAACAAAGAGAGGGAATTGCACCATCACCTGCCCCATATTGTCGTGACCTATTTTCAGAAGATCTTTTCTTAGTGCTCTACTTAATTGCTTACCGCAGTTTCCCTGCATGTGTTGGGTTTAAAAAAAGGTTGAGGTGGAGGGAGACAGTTTATGGAGCTCAGTGAATAAAGCCAACACTAGACTATTCTAATTCTGAATTTTCCACTGTCCATCACTTCTTCTGCAGAATTCTACTTGCTTCTAGTTGAGTAATATTAATATACTGGTTGTGACAGAGTGAGGATGATAATGATGATGATGATGATGAAGTCACTTCAGCTGTGAATATTACGCTCTTGACAGCTTGCAATCTCGAGAGTGACAGAGTAAAAGTGGTTTTCTAAAAAAAAACCTGTTGTAGATGCAGTAATAGCGACTTGTAAGAGTTCTACGGGTTCAGAACCGTGTGACTGAAGAGGCAATTTCCTCGGAATAACCCAGAAATAAGACCAACCCACTTTCCTCCCTCCTTCCCTCCCTTCCTCCCTTGGGAGGGGTTGCCCCCCCCCCCACACACACAACCCCGACATCCTCTAGCGCCTGTCCTTAAATTGTGCCGTACGTGATCAGGAATGAAGTAGAGGGTCCAGCCAAATAACGGACTGGGGCAAAGTTAATTTACAGGATTTGGTAGCTGGGCCTTAGGGCGTAATGGGAGTACTTATCGAGCTCTGCTCCTCATGATGACACATTTGTTAGGTTTATTAGGTTTGTAGCTATGTGGGTTGGCCGAGGATAGAAGTCATTCGTGGTGATAAAAAGTAGTGTCTGGTAAAGTAGGAGAGTAGCGGCGATGCCACAGTATAGAGAAGAAACCAGAACACAGTATGAAACAAAAACAAACACGATACAAATCATCTAGAAACGATATCATGTTCTGAAAGAGATGCTGAGGAGATTTGATGTCGTGAAATCGAAGCTTAAAATGAGAGAAGAACGAGTTGGAGGAATATTGAGGTGCGAGGCTGCTGATTCTTGTCTTAATGACGTTAAAAGTGGGTGATAGTGGTAAACAGTAAACACAGGTGGTGTCACAGAAACATCAAAGTATTAAAAAATCACTTCCACCACTCATCTGTCATTCACTCATCCATTCTCTTGTCATTTCTCCTCCTGCCTGTCTGCTTCCTTGCGAGCTATGTTGAAACTTCCAGAAAATTGTGATCGTCAATGACCCATGACTTGTTACATATATGTGAAACGAAATTCACACAATATTGTGCAAGACATAGAAGAATGAGCAGATGAATGAATGGATACCATGAGTCTGAAAGAGGAATCTTTTCGGTTGAAAAAAGAATCTCCTCAACTGAAAAAGTAATTTCTTCACAGTTCATTACAGAAAGAAGAGGAAATTCAAAATATACCAAGAGTTTAAAATCGTCATTACAAAAGGCTTACCTCTGGGGTCATTTTCTCTACTCAAAATCGATGGAATCATAAGGCACACCCTCCCGGGTACGCAGAGGAAGCGGGAGAAGAGAATTCAAATAATAGTCGTGTCGAATCTGGTCTTAGTAACAGTGAGAAAAAGAGGACATAATTGTATTCCAGCGACATGACTTTGACTTGGCATGGCGTGCCAAATCCAAATCCAGTGAATTCAAAAGACTACATCCTTGCTATCTTCCAAGAAGAGAGAGAAAGAGAGAGAGAGAGAGAAATAAAAAGACAGACAGACAGACAGACAGACAGACAGACAGACAGACAGTGAGGGAGAGAGAGAGATGTGTGGATAAAGAGAGACTTACTTTCCGATCTTCCTCCCTCCCTCTTTCAGATCGAATCATTGATTTCTTCTTTGTGTGAAAGAGAGAGAATGTATGGTGAGAGAGGAGAAAATAAAAAGGGAAGTAGGAAAAGTAGAAGAGGATGACAGAGAGACCAGTGAAGAAGGAAAAGAAAATGCGAGTGAGAGCAAGAAGTTACAGACAGAGACAAATCAAAAAGAATTTAAAATCCAAGGAACCAGTTATAGTTCTGAGCCTATGAGGTGTTCAAGTTCGTGAGTCAAGTTTGATACTGAACATAACGGATTCAGAATCAGAGGCCGTGTGCATAATAATTATGTGCGTTAATTAGTTAATTAACGCATTGCGTTAACCACAGTGAAAGCCACAAATTTTTTTTGAAATTTTCCCTGGTTACGCAGTAGGTCCACTAACGTAAGGATTTTGCTTACGGCCACAGAGCATTACAACGAGTTTGCGAGTTTTTCGAGAACACATGTCATGTCATTTTCGAATCCAGCGCGGGACGTCCCACTGTGATTAGGTCAGAATATACAAAAGCTTTTGTCTCTGGAAGCCTAACAGGGATTTTCACAAGTAACAAATTTAACATCATCTAGCGATGAAAAGTCTTTCTACTTCACGGGACGACCGACGCATTCATACACACCCTACCCTCTACCATTTCCATTCATCTCTCTCCATCCTCTGACACTGACCTTCTGGAATATTTCTCCATCCTGGAACTGTGTTAAAAAAAAAAAAGAAAAAAAAACCCCACTTTTTATCAGTTCTGAACAATACAGTGAAACATAGCACATCTGGTGATAAAGTTCTTGTGTCGATGTCTTCATAAATAAAGGAAGCATTCGAGAATATCAGACTGTATGCCCAAAGGTCATATTGTGTGTGTGTGTGTGTGTGTGTGTGTGTGTGTGTGTGTGTGTGTGTGTGTGTGTATTGCATTCCTGAAATATTTGGAAAAATGGATATATTGGTATTTTGATACACGTCCAGCATAGACGACTTTAGCGTCTTCACAATGGATGAGGTACCAGGATCAGACTACTGGGCCAAAAACAAAATATGGTCGGTTCCACTTAATCGCAACATAGTTATCAGAAAAACACAGGCTGACATTTCCTGCATAAAAATGAAAAAAGAAAAGAGCTTCATGATACCCTCCACTTTTTCACTGGTTTTCTCTATGGATCTGCGACTAATAAGAGCACTCGTCTGTTGCTCCGAAAATTCTCCCCTGTCATGTTCCAGGATCTGTTTCAGGTCTCTTTCAGTGTTTGCGCCTCCGCCGCCTTTTCCCACCCTTTCATATAATGTTTCATTTTCTTCTGTGGAACAATAAAGAAACTGATAGTCAAAATATTATTATGACTTGCAGCTAGACAGCCAGCCAGTCAGCCAACCAGCCAGCCAACCAGACAGCCAGACAGACAGACAGACAGACAGACAGACAGACAGACATGTTTATGTTTTCACGGTTTTAGGTTAATTCCCGATCCAGAAAGAACATACATGCGAGTGAGAGCACTGACAGGGCAAGAATGCCCAGAAGAATTCATGAATTTATAAATCAAGCACCACGCAGTTACATTCATGAGCCCAGCCCCCCCCCCCCCCCCCCCCCCCAAACAGCCAGCCATTGTGTTTTAACTAACTCAGCTGATAGTTCTTCTGGGACTACAATAAGGTTGAGACGAACAGGAAATAGGTCATCAACATACATTCTGGATCGGGTTGGCATCAGCGCAGATCGGATCGGTGTTGCCACTCTGGGCATGTGCTTCTACCCCACAGAGAGAGTGATAATGCACTAAGTGACTATGTGGATCTCTAACCAGTCTGAACTCAATATTTTGAGGTTGGGGAAGGGGATTCTAATTATTTGCAGTCCCCACCGACTGAGCTCCAATTTCTTAAATGCAAAGTTTTCTGGAAAAAACAACAACAACTACAACAACAACACCCCAACAAACAAACTTAAGACTCCTTTACACTATTACCACCTCTACCACCACCACCTCCAACAACAACAATAACAAAAAATAATCAACGACAACAACAATAAAAAGAAAAACGACAACAGAAACAGGACCAGCAGCAACAACATAACTATTCCCAAAGAGAAAATCGGCGCATAGTAATCTACGACAACAGTAGCAATAATTGCTTAATAATGATAATTGATTTGTGTTTAACAGAGTTAACGTTTTAAAATCAACATACTCAGTTTACACACACACTACACTAGGGATGACATTATATAGTTACAAACCTGTAGTCTACATGATTATGGTTCCGTCATTTTGGATAGACATAATTAACATAACAGCCAAAAATTGTTACATTTACAACGGCCACATTTTCATGCCATACCATTATTTCTTCTTTGAACATTTATGTGCGGCTCCCGGAATACTGGAAGAGGAAAAGAGAAAGCGACAACAGTAGAGTCGCCTCAAAATGAAAGTAGACATACAGCGGCTGTAACCATATGCAGGCATAGGTCTAAACTATGATACATGTGAGTAAGAAAGAAATGAGCAATGATCCTACAAGAACATACAGTAATTAGAAACAAATTTAGTGGAATATTTCCCTTCTTTTTTTCTTTGCTCTGTTTAACCGTAGGTTATCCCTGCAAACTACGAAAAGTTATTTTACTCTACCTGTAGGGTAAATTCTATACGAGTGGCAATACTAGGTCGGACCGACACCAAGTCGGCACTCCTTGAAAAGAAAAGTAGGTGATAGCGTCAGCGGCGAGCCTGTTGACATTTGGGTAACCGGTGAACCAGTATGTGAAAAAAGTGTGTCAAAAACACGGTGTTTTTTTTTTAATCCGTTTCTTCGTTGTAAGATTTTTTTCTGTTTGTTGTGTACACTTATATAATGAACATACGTGACTGAATATGCACACGTTAAACGAGTGTGTTAGTGGGAGAAAATACTTGAAGAGTCATTTCTGTGTGTTTTTGCTTGATGAACTGGGTCCATATCTTATACTGGCCGCACCTCTTGTTAACCCATGAAAGGCTAAATGAATGAAGAAAGTCATAATTGTAAGTGTCTATTGGCCAGACCCCCTACAACGCTACCCTTGATCTTGGGGAGAGGTGAAGAAGTGGGTTGGAGGAAGCGAAGAGGGATGGGGAGACTTAAGTGAACAATGTCACTACGTTTGTTGTTGTTTATAAAGACCATTTATCACACTGTGAAAGACTGGTGATATAAAACTCTAGATCTAGTTCAGTGAGTTGTGAAAAAGAAGTTTGGTTCTTAAAACAAAAAGCAGTTTATAACGCTATAGAATGTTTACTTTAAGGAAGGTGAATGATGAAAACAGACTCGGATCAACTATGGCAAGACGTTAGTTATGGCAAGAGCTCACAGACTCGCTCGCTAAACGCCAGGACCGGGGCTCTGACCTTATTTTCAAGCAGACCCAGTAAACACCGAGCTGTGAACACAGGTTACACACACATGATTATAACATCAAGATACAAGATACATGATATTGTTGTCTATTATTAACCCCCTTGACTTTGGGTACCTTGGGTGTAAATTCACTCCTAAGGTAGAATTTGATTGTGCAGTGTTTGTGCGTAAATTACAACAGTTGCTAGTCCAGCACCGAAAGCCAGTGGCATAAAGTTATTGTCTCTAAGGTTACGAGTCTGGGCGAGGCAATATTAGGCAGGAGAAAATTTGCCAGTGACATATATAAAATACACTCCTCGATTAAATACAGGACATTCTCTCAAAGATGGCGCAGACCTAGTTATCTATAAAGAATAAGTTAAATTTGATGTTTACCTTTCATTCCCATAACTATACACTTGACTTCCCTTAGTCGGACTTTGAAAACAAGTTCCCCCCCNTTTTTTTTTAGATTGAAACGCAGATTACTTTTGTTCATGAAAACAATAATAATAAAGAGGACAAACATCTAATTCCATTTCCATTAAAGCACAACGTTTAATGATCCCGTTTTGATGCGAAAAGGGATGTAGGCTATTCCTGCGTGAAAGAGCGCCCCCATTTTGAAACATGGGCACTTTTTCTGAAGAGACATGGTTTAAAGGGAATAAAAACGAAACAGACTGCCACTGATCTTCTATGACATGACAAAAGAAAGAAAAAAAGGTTGTTTGAAACCAGTAGAAATCATTCATAGATGTTAATGTTATTTGGCAGGGATCCAACCAGCCCCAAGTATTGCGTGTTTAAATTCCGGGCTAAAGGCTTGATGACGACATAGGGATAACACCAGCGCATTCCAGGGCAGTGTTGTATATCCGCCTTCTAATACTTCTATCCTGAACTTTTATTGGCCAGGGGCTATAATATTATGTCCGAGGGCTGGTTATGACGAAAGTCTTCATTGAGGAAAAAATATCTTGTCGTGAGAAGGCGTTCGGATGTTCACCACTTTCAATGTTGTTGTTTTGGTTGTTGTTTTTGTCCACTTCCTCTTGTCTTTACGCTGTGGGTGGCTTACGACTGTGGCGTTTAAAAAAACAAAACCAAACCGAGTGCTTGTATAATTATATGTAGACATTCTACTGCATCATATTATTTCTGTATCTATTATTAAAGATATTATCTTTTTAATGTACACATGTCCGTTTTTTGTATAAGGTTTTGAATGTCACTCTATTTACTAAGATAATGGCACACTTTAATAAAAAAGACTTTTTTTTTTTTGCAAGTTCGCTTAAAACCACGTGAAACATCCACCGTTTTGATATGTTCATTTACGCTCTGTCATTCTAATATTTATAATACAGATTTACAGTCGAGTGAACGCCATTGAAACTATCCAGTATTTCCGGGCTATCCACTCACCAACAAAAGGCACATCGTCCATGTTTCCTCACTACCGCTCAACCATGCCATTATTACTATCATCATTATCGTTATCATTTTCAAAATAGGAGACACTCTCAAATAATACAAAGGGAAACGAGATCAAATACAAGCATGCCACAGATGTAACGAGACAGAAACAGGAATTGAATTCACAACGAACAGGACGGCAGGTTTAGACTCTACACACTATTAACTATCAACATCATCATTATCATTATCATCATCATCATCATCATTATTATTATCATCATCATCATCACCTTCCTTATGCCCACCTCAACTACTACGACCACGCTGTTATTGTGATCGTGTCTGGGTGTCCGAATATTTTCTAGTCTTTAGTATTTTTTCCTGGTCGAATATGTAGACGACTGTTGATATTGTTTTATTAAACATATTCCAACAAATGCGCTTTATTTAATTAAACAATAGGAACTTTTCTCAAGTGTCATGACATTTATTCGTGAAAAAAACCGAAAGTTTTCCTCTTTTTTGTTTTTCTGCTGAAACATTCTGCTCTACATCCGTGTATGAAGCTTGTCGAAGCTGTCGTCAAAATCAGCAATATAGATACATGTAGTTGTGAATGTCCACACTACGGTGTAATTTACAGTTCTTTCCTGATTACAATAAATCCATCTCTTAACGAAATTATCCTATGGTTGCTTTTTCAGATACTTTTCTCATCCTCCTTTTTGTCTTCTTTTTATCTTTCCTCGTCTCTATTCCAGCGTCTTCTTATTGAAACAAAAAATAATTAGAATCAGTTCGTATTTATTTGAGGCACATGTTCGTCCACTGCAGTGTACATGTCTACTAGGTCATTTCCAGAGTTGCCCATAATCTATCATAATCATAGGTTATCATAAATAATCTTCCTCGCCGGTCCATCTTCTCTCTCTCTCTCTCTCTCTCTTTCTCTCTCTCCCTCTCTCTCTCTCTTGTTGCTTCTACCTACCACTCCTCACTCGCTTCTCTCTTCTGTCCTTTTTCCTCTTTCTCTCTCTTTGAAAGCAAATCTCTTTCTTTCTCTTCTCCCATGTTGAAGACTTTGTTGGCTACTGACTATTAATTTGATACTTTTGGGGGGAGAATATATAATGTCCACTTCCTGTTCCCCTCTCCCTTCAGTATATTCTACATTTCTAGTACCTGTGTGCTCTACAGCATGCAACAGAATGAATACTGAATTCTGACTGATCGCTATTCATTATACTGTTCCATTTCGTCACTGCCGCTAGCATTGGCGGTCAGTTTGTGTGTATGTATCATTCTCACTCTTAAACAAAACAAGGATCTGTTTGATAATATTTTTATTAACGTTTACAAAGCTTTCTTGGACTCCTATTTTTAGTATTTTCTGGCTCAGCTTGCACCGAGGATGATAGTTTTTTTTTTTTTAGAACCTTCTAATCTACATCATACATTAATTGGATGATGTAAACACAGCTGAGAAGTGTTGAAATGTGTTTGTCTTGAATCTTGACTTTAGAATCATGCGAGGGGGAAACCGGGGAGTTGGGGAGGGATCGCAGCTATCATTTCAACCACGCCACCAATTAAAAAAAAAAAAAAAGATTCATGTAAGATTAACAGAATGGAAAATAAAAAGAGTATAGAGAAAAAGCGAGGGATTACAAATTAGAAGAAAAAACTGTTACACGTGCTTCTGTTACCTGAACCTTAGACTTGAACCTATATGCACTTTCTTACGACATCAGGCATTCGTCAGCCTGCACTTTAGAAGTTCTGTGTTGTGACGTACAAGAGCAGTCATGTGGAACATGACCCTATATGTCAATGCAGACGGTATATCTACATGAAATATTATGTTTTTCTTTGTAACGTAATAGAGCAAAGATCTTTTTAGTGGATTTGGTAAACGTCATCATCAACATTATTGTTGCTCCTGTATAGTGCATGTTAATTAAACTTGTATTATGGTAGGCCATTTTGGGCTGGGGTTTTGATGTTTGTCATACACATCATGAAGAGACATTAATGACGAGACGTCAGACAACTTAAAACTGCCATGGTTCTGAAATACATACAATAATACAATACATAATACTATGATTATGGAGAATTGTAAGTCTTGCAAATTCAATCAAATTGATTTCACGCATGACAAACCCACAGAAACAGGTTCATCTCTGCGCAAAAGCTGTATAATACAATAATATAGATATCAAAGAATGCTGATCAAATCGCAGTTTTTTGCCAAATGGAATGGCCTACAGAAAAACATACTAACAAGGCGGATATTCAGTGTGGTATATTATTTATACCAAAACATTGATGTAATTTTGGTTATTTACTGCTGTATGCGAAATCTTCTGGTTAAGATTTTAAGATGATTTATTCCGGCTTGGTGGCTACGTGCACATATATACATAGTCAACTCTTCTACTGTAGTAAACGAAGTTGTGGTTCAGTGACACTCATTTTTGTTTAGAATTTAATCAAATTTTCCTAAAGTCGACAAATGTATTGTAGTTGTCTGTGATTCTGTGATTACTAACATTATTTCAGTTAATTCGGTCTTTAAAGGTAATCTGCGTTGTGTGTAGGGCCTGGGCCTTTTCAGAATTTTTTTTTTTGAAGGTGGGAAGGGAGTGGGGAGGAGGAGAGAATGATAATGGATTCTCACTGAAGAGACTGAGTGAGAAGGAATTGTAAACTGTGGGAATTCGTAGGAAAAAATTATTAATGTGTCACTTGTCTCTCCTGTACGAGAGGATGGGGGACGGGATCTCCAGATAAATTAAAACAAAAACAATTATCTATTGTTAAACACTGTTTGGTTTGCTTCATATTTTCGTTGTGGAGATGG
>JAWQUT010000023.1:3691065-3696065 GCA_033807755.1 Ellobium chinense
CACACACACACACACACACACACACACACACACACACACACACACACACACACACACACACACACACACATTTCACACACATTCCTTTGCGAGTCTGCAGCTGTTATATCACTTCCCAGGCCACACGCTTTCAAACGCCAAGAATTTGTAACACGCGTCCTTTATGTTTCTTAATCGCTCAGAGAAATAAGTGGTCTATTACTGGACTTGGTTTGGCCAGACTCTTGTACTAGATCTAGATATTATACATGCGGCCAAATGGTTAAGACACAATTTCATTTATCCCAAGTACCACAGCAGATGTGATTTCAGACGTAGATCATACAACTTATGATATGATCTGATGACAACGAAAACTCTTGACCCAGACAAATTATTTCAAAGCGAAAACGCAAGGAGAACTTTTATTAATACATTAACCTTCCATTGTCTTAAATTGTTCTTGAACTACATCGGTTTCACCCCATCCCGATGGGACTGCAATATTCAGATTCACTACTTGATATCTATCACGCTTACGCCATATATTATCATGTACAGTACTCTGAGCGTTGTTTTTGACCTTTCCGTTTACATGTCTGTAGTTGTTTTTGTGATGGAACTCTGACCCACAATGACGCTTTGTCTTACGTCAGGCTCCTGTGTTTCCAGTTTGAATGTTTTATTCATGAAGTACACCACAGTTCACGCTTATGTACAGTACTAACAAGCAGTACGACCGCAGAAGATAAACTTGTAACATTAGAACAAGACGTGAGTGGTGACATTGAGCTAAGAAAGTAGGTCACAGTGCAAGGGAATATCGGGGAAAAACAAAACACATTTTTCTCAGCTGCATTTTTCTCCCTGGCGCACAGAAGTTATCAACAGGTCCCTACCCCCTGACCCTATGCTTGAAGGTGGATGCTCTCTCCTAATATATGTTCTTTTGTTTTTCACAAATTGGATGATTATGTCTTGTCTCAGGTGCGCTGATGCAATTCATCTAGACTAAGGTCAGTAATGTAACATATAATAGTAATGATATGTTATCCTTTGGAGGCCCCAGGGCACAACGAACCCTTAACATGGGATTTCGATACCACAAAGTCAAGACACAATTTTCAAGTAATATCTCAACTCTAAGCTACGTATCTGTCACTATAAATGAGAGATTTTTTTATATTTTGTTACCACTACTCCAGTGTCAATTTCCTGCAGTTGTTGTTTAAACTGTTATATCTGGATATCTGTGTCAGACGTCATTAGCTAGTCTTATTCCTATTACTTTTACCGGTTTGATTAAATCCTGACACAGGTATGAATCTGTGTCTTTCAATATCCATCTGCTAATGGCTCTCGGTTGTTTAGGCTTCCTCTCTTTTTCTTCGAAATTCTCAAGTAAATTTTCAGAATATACTGGCCTGCACAACTGTTTATCCCTTAAGTTTACTGAATTAGAATTAGAACTTTTCAGGAGTATGGAAATTACCTAGAGTAGAAAAACGTTGTTCCCCTATTTACAATACATAGAGTTAGTTTAATTTCACTGTCAACTACTCAGAGTAAAAAAAAATATTTTCTTATATCATATACATAGATACTCCATTTTCACTGTCAGATTTAGATCATGATTTCTAACCCCACAGCCATACCATACAGCACCGCCCCTCCCTTCCCCCGGCCTTGAGTCTTATCATTGACGTCACTAGTTGCTTAATAAATATTTATCTTTGTGCAGTCCGACCTACACTCTAAGTCCTTTTAAGCACAGGGCAATCACTGCTGTCCTATCCTGTCCAAATTCAAAACACACAGACACATGCAAACACACGGACACACACACACACACACACACACACACACACACACACACACACACACACACACACACACACACACACACACACACACACACACACACACAAACACACACGCGCACACAGACAGACACACACACACGCGCACACAGACACACACACACACACACACACACACACACACACACACACACACACACATATAAAAACTCACAGTTTAATTCTGATCAAGAGTGCCTACGTAAAAAGTATGTACAATATTTCGCAATACATGCCAAAAACGCACAGCGATTCTAAAACTTGTCTTAACTGAGTGCCCTAAACCATCGATATTCGAATGTAATGTCTTATGTAGATCTGGTCGTATTCATCTAGTATAGTTCAGAGCTCACATGATTGCGAAATTTTAGACCATATTTCAATATCAATCTATTTAATATGAGTCTTTGCGAACGTTATATAAATATCTCCAAACTAAATGACTTTTATATTCATAAGAGAATCAATAATAAAACTTTCGGTGCATTTATAAAATTCTCTTTCTGCAGAGAGCCAAATAACAGATTATCTTAACTGTGAGAACTCATCAATTTTGTGTGTTTGGCCCATCACTTAGTGACTCTTAAGAGTGGCTGGTTCACATCTAGGTTTTGATCTCAGCCAATTTTTGCTGTTTTCTGTCTAAAAGACGGGAGGAATTAAAGAGCTCGAAGCTGGTATGTTCCACTTTCAATTACAGTACGACTAAACCATGAAGAAGTTTTTTTTAAATTTATTTTCAGATATCCTTCCATTGTATTCCATTCCATTTTCTCTATCGAAAACAAGTTAAAAAGTGACACTCCGAGTCCAGTGTATTGGGCTGCAGTTTGTAGACAAGTATTTCTAATTTTTCAAGTGTTGACATAACCATAATACTCAGATAATTGAAACCTGCAGCATAAGCAGGACAATGCACATCTGTTAATGTGTGTAACATTTCAGTGGTATAAGATTCGAATCATTGAAGTTATTGCAATTTGAACTTATTTTTTTCTTTTGGCCACCTGATATATCATTTTCGGACGCCCCAATTATCCATGTTATTGGGGTATCCCAATGACGAAAAATTTGGGAATCCTTGTCCAGGTTCATGTGTACAAAGTAGATGGTGCTGGTGAATGTTCGGAGGGGTGACGGCTATGGAGAAACGCGGCAAGATGACAGAATTATAGTGCTGTAGTGGGTGGGCGGGGGAGGGAAATGCGAAGGGGACAGGAGAGGCATGAATGAGAAGGAGTAGAATATAACATGAAGGTCTTTTTTCCTTTTTTTATGTTTCTTTCTTTCTTTCTTTCTTTCTTTCTTTCTGTCACTTTTTCCATACTCCTTTATTTTATGTATGTTTTTTTTAACTCGCAGTTGCGGGTACCCACTTCTCCCACCCTTCCCCTTCCTCCGAGTTTACGTGAAGATGATCAAGACAAGAGTAAACAACGCGCTCAGAGTATTCATGATGGCCAAAATAGAAACAGTCTAGAGAATGTGCCGAAAAAAATAGTCACACTAATTCGCAATGCAACAGAAGCATTCCAGACACACTCCACAATCAGCTCTAGAACTCATAGTACACTAATCATCGAAGTCACATCGCTGTCCTCAAAAACAGTTGAATTCAACATTGTCCTCTCAGACAGATGTCCATTAACTTGAATAAACACAGGATGATGGGTGATGACTATTCAAGAAAGGATGAAAAAAGCTATACTTCTGTACTTTAAGATACAGAGTTATCCTTCAATGTACAGTTAAGTATATGTATAAGGATATCCATGTTCGCCCCTACCTAGCTTATCGTCAGTCTTTCTGGAGAATTATTTGTCCGTTTAACTTTCAGTCTGTATATCTATGGTTTGTTTGTTAATTTGCCTGTCAGCTGATCTTTTAGTCTATGTGTCTGTGTCTCCGATTGTCAGTCTATCTGGCGAATTGTCGGTCTGTTTTACTATCAGTCTGTATATCTGTAGTCTGCCTGTAAATCTGCCTGCCTGCCAGCCCGCATGTGCGTGCGTGTGTGTGTGTGTGTGTGTGTGTGTGTGTGTGTGTGTGTGTGTGTGTGTCTGTGTGTGTGTGTGTATTTGATTGCCTGTGTGTCTGCCTGTTTGTCTGTCTGTCTGTTTGTCTCAATGTTTCACATATTCTCCCAGTCCTCGTCAATCCCAGTCTGTTTGTCAAAATGAATGCATACAAAAAGCCGCCTACGACTTTCCAATTTCTATTTCTACAGCCCTATGCACTGTACGTATGGAAAGCCATTCATGTGCCTTTGTAAATCCGGTTTCTCTCTCTCCCCTCTCCCCCTCCACATTTTTTTTTTTTTTGCTTTGATATCCAAAGTTTCATACACCTGCATTTTTTTTTTTTTGTTGACGTGTTTCCTTGACGTCACTGGAAAGACGGGGAATATAATGTTGTGGGTAAGGGAACCGAAGGGGGAAGGCTGGCGGAAAGGATGCAACATGGCTAGATGAATTTGAAGGGGACGACCTATCGTTTGTTCTTTAGAAGGCATAGCTTAAAAGGTACTGAGTCGATTCGAATTGGGGGCGGTCTGAAATAAAATATTGAATCACTGGGTTGGCTGAAATAAACTGGTCTATCTCAGATCAGTGTTATAGGGATCAAGGCGTTTTCGGCGTTTTACTCGAGTTGTAGGCGTGGAACTTGGAGTCAGTATTCAGACTAACACAACATATTTTATTGTCTGGTCATTTGTAAACATAATAATTGCCTACTGAAAAATGCTTAGCTCATGTAATCTGCATACTACATGACGTATGTATCGTTGATGAATCAGGTGAATTTCCCTCCCCTTTTGTTCACACTCTTATAATATAGTATAATTATTTTTGATGGTAAGGCGCACTAAGACCACACTTTCTGTTCTGTTACCTGTACTGTACGGTGAGCCGAACACACACACACACACACACACACACACACACACACACACACACACACACACACACACACACACACACACACACACACACACACACACACACACGCGTGCGCTCACACAGAGGTAAACATTATATGTGTGTATAGTGAAAGACTGGGATGTTCTAATATCAAAATTCTTACAATCTCCCCGTTTTTATTCTGCACACTTCTCATCACTTCTCATCGAACTGTTCATGTAAAAAGTAAGGCCTACATTAG
>JAWQUT010000023.1:3710892-3730960 GCA_033807755.1 Ellobium chinense
GAGAGAGAGAAAGAGAAAGAGAGAGAGAGAGAGAGAAAGAGAGAGAAGGAGGAGGGTGAGGAGGGAGAAATTGTATTTCATGACATACGGATGATCAATATATTATCTCCATATTTTTATTTGCTTGGTTGGGGACGGTGTCATTTTAAAACACACAAACAAACAAACTCCATTGATTTTTACTTTTTTGTGTGTAAGTTCGTATCGTACATTTCTTTATCACACTGCCATACAAGTAATTTCAGTAAAGACAGCTTATATAGCATGTCTTTGTGTGAGGAAAAAAAAAGTTCAACAAGTTTATTAATCAGTTTAAGTAATAATAATCATAATGATAATATTTATGTGGTTTATAAGTCCCGCACCTAGGCAAATGCCCGCTCATGCGACTGAACACTATTATTACCCCTAGATCACTCTAGGATTTTCTCGGCTCCATGGGGAGATTACAATGCCGCTGCCATTTGCAGGCGCTGATCACTAGAATTCTGACAATATCTTTCGGGCACGTTCAAAGAAATATAGTTGCCAAAATGTAGTACAGTATATCCGATAAGATGATTTACTTTATAAACATGATTTAATTGTGTTTGAAATTAAAATGTGAAGTTTCGACAATATTATTGTAGAAAACTGGCTATTCAGGTATTACAGAAAGATAGGTATCAAAGGCAGATCCCCAGCCGTTGTCAGGCTACATGACCACCTGGTATTTTCCTGTGAAATTTGAACATTAATTTGTAGTGTTGTTCACAGCAAAGGTTCTAATGCCAAATGATCGTTGTTGCTGTGACAGACTGACAGGTAAATGAATTACATGTAAATGTGCTGTTGAATTTTTCTCTTTAGGCTGACTTTAGTAGTCATCTTCATTTTAAAAGCTGTGGATTGTTTTTACCGCCACCTCAACCCCCACCCCCACCCCCACCCCTTGTAAACCCATGATAGATTGTTCACCAAATTTCGTTTAGAAATGGCTCCAAATTGCTATTTTTGCTTCCTAATTCAGCGAACTTCGACTGTACTATCCGACTCTAGGAGTGCAGAAGTTTCACTTTCAGTTTTCTGTTGTATGTGTGTTTATTGAAGATCAGGTTTTGTAATATGAAATACATAACACTATTAGGTTCAACCTAAAATAGAACCGCACAAACTCATATTTCAGGGGACCGGCACAAACACACGCACTACATACAAATTGTACTAGAAGTTCCAAAACAGCAATAAAGATTGGACCCTGCCAATGATCCCAGATTTGATAAAACGATTTGTCGCAAAATGCTGTTTACTTCACCTTATAAATATAATGACAAAGTCGAATGCCTTTCTCTCTTCGTGATTTAAAATACTTACACACAGACTAGCCACTGACAGGCTTTGGTAAAATAAAGAGTCGATTAATGGAGTATGAGTTGAAGAGCGTCATGGGAGTAGAGGTGAGACACGGAAGATCCCCTGGTCATTTTTGATCGTGTAGACCAAGCTATAATAATAACGTAGACACAAACGGTCTCGAGCCCATTATTCTTTCATTCCGGCTTTCAAATCAAGTCCTGTGTATCCGGTTTTTTTGCGTCGTATTTCGACATTCGATAGGGATGGATGGATCGGTGTTGCAGTGGCTTTTCACTTCATACAGAAGAGAAACCATTCAAGTCCTTTAGGCATGTGACGTCGCCATCTAAAAATAGCCACGAGGATACTGTAAGGGAAGGGACAAAAACTCTAAGCGACTTTTTTCTTCCTAATAATCTTACATCGCCCGAAAGCCTCGACTGAGGTCTCTGAGGCCTAATGTTATGATTGTATGTATGCATGTATTTATAGTTTTTTATTTTACACTTGATGGAAGTGACATCTCAGCAGTCATTCTCACCATAAAGGTAATGTTCTGCTGTTGATGACAATGTTATAACACGATATTTATGATGAATGTTCTTAGATTAAAGTCAGTGGCAATTATCTTACGACTTTTTCTGTTAAATTAAATTTGCAGTTAATAGACTCTATCAACAAATTCATATACTGTAATAATTATTGGGCTAAAAAATGTTCCTTCCATTAATCTTACTGTATGTGCCTTTGGGGTCATGCCATTATCGCTTTATATAACATTATATAATCCGGAAATGAATTGCAACTGAAAAGTCAATAATATCACATATCACTCGCTGTGGTCGAAAATGCTTTTGCGACTTTCTTTTCAATCTATACAATGATAACGTTGTCTAACTGATAATAAACGTAACACTCCCTACGTTTCCTTCGTTTCAACCCTTATTTAATTTTAGTGGTAAGGAACCATCTTCTAGTCCCAAAGCCGAAGACCTTGCTCTAAGGTTGCTGGCGAAGTGGAGTTGTCCTGTAAAGAGCTCTAATTAACACCCTTACAGCCCTCTCAATGTGGACAGGGGACCCCTGAGGTCGGGGAAGGGGGAGCGAGGGAGGAGCGGCGATGAAGGTAGGAGAAAACTGGGTAAGGGAAAAGAAGAGGGAAGAAGCGACATGAGTTTGGGGGACCCCAAGCGATGGTCCCGAATGGGGGTGGGGGTGGGAGGGCGGACAAGGATGTTACGACCCTGATTGTATAGCCTCATTTCTTACCCATTTCCATTTGTACATGCAGGTGTGAGTTATATTATGTGATGTGTATTAACATTTAAACACAATGACATTAACCGAATGGACGAACAATAGTCAATTTTCGCTAATCTTTGTTCTTCTTTACACACACAAAACTCGCAATCTCTCTCTCTCTCTCTAAATTCCTATCTCTTTGTCTCTCTCTCTCACACACATATACATACAGACAATATATAATTGTACACCCACACATACACCACCTTCTTTTGCAGTATCCAAACATCCGAGAATTGTGTGTGTACGTGTAGATTTCAGTGTTTATATGGGTGTGTTGGAATGGAATATTTGGCTCCCACATCCTAAAATCCTACTGCTCATGTGTTATCCTTGGCCATCTACGTAAGCACATTACCCTCCTACATAAAGGGCTCGACTTCGCCTTGTTTAATGTATGGTTTATCTTCCCTCTTCCCTCTGGAGTGTTACAACCAGGACGTCAAATGGTTTGGTAAACTTGCAATGTTTATTTATAGAAACACTGAACTCCTTTTTTGCCAAAATACAATGCTTGAAGAGGGGAGGGGAAGTCATGAGGCTAAAGGCAAATATCAAGCAACACTCGGTGGAGGAAAAACAACTGTTATGACGGTGATGATGTCAGACGAGAGGACGTTCACCTTAACGCCTGCATTCTACCGTTTAAGTCTGTTTACGCTTTATCAGGTTAATACGTAAGAACAATGTCTTCGTGCATTATACTTGAGTGAGTGAGTGAGTGAGTGAGTGAGTGAGTGAGTGAGTGAGTGAGTGAGTGAGAGTGAGTGAGTGAGTGAGTGAGTGAGTGAGTGAGTGAGTGAGTGAGTGATGGGAAGAAGGGATGAAGGGACTCAGAGAGAAAAAAAAGAGAGAGAGAAAGAGAAAGAGAGAGAGACGGGAAGGGGAAAGAGGAAACACGCACTGATAGGTAGTTCTGGACATACAGTCGACAGGAAAAAGGCAGACAAGCTCAAAGTCTCAAGAGCTGATTGACAAGCATTTGATTACATTACAGCCAAAAAGAAAAACGGAAGACTGGAGTTAACTGGAAGGGGGTTGGGGGCTGGAGCAGATAAACAACAATTAGAGGATGAGAGAAATTATCTTGGATGGCTCCGCTGGTTGTTTTTTTTTTTTGAAGTGTGAATCAGGAGAAGATGGAACTTATATTCGAGAATGAAGAAAAATTAGGGAAGACAAACATTCGTGGGAAATCAAGATGACTGTAGTATCACCAGTTTGACGTGATTCCGAGTAGCCTGGCATTCAGTCTTTATCCAGTCTAGATTAGTAGATCTTACTGTTGGTAACCGCCTCTTACTACTTTTAATCAGGAATGGTAAAGCTTGTCACGGACTCATGGTGCCAGTCTTCCGCCAATTTAGCTGAATAGTAAGTAAATAAGTAAGAAGGCTCTGGCGGAAACAAGTATAACGTCACTCTATTCAGGCTTTAGCACAACACTGCATTATTTACGTTCATGTATATGTATGGCATTAGTTACATAAAACAACAAATTTGTCAGGGCTTAGGGATAATAAATCTCTACATCCCTCCTGAGTTTTGTGCTGTACTGGGGGGCCTATCGTGTTCAAGGCTGTCATTCTCATCGTACATTTTTTCATCTTTCGCGTTCTTCCTTTCCTCAGCCCCTCCCTTCCTTTTGGTTTCTATATTTTTTTTTTTCCATTTCTCACACTAACGACTTTCTCAAGTGAGTGAAGTGGGCTTTAATTTGACCTACGTGCTGATTTTACATTTATAATCCAAATGCTACTTGCATTTTTGATGGAAACCTGGATAAATTTGTTTGTGTAGGGTGGGGGTAGGGATTTGGGTGGTGGATAATAAAAAATAAATCTCACCAATTTATGCGGTTCATTTTCAGATCATGCTGATCAAGCCCAATATTGTATCAAATAGACAGAATCTGGATCGAGGATACAATTTTTATTTTATTATTTTTGCGAACATTCATGAAACAATTCCATTCTGGAACTGCCGCACATGGTGTGAGTTGCACCTTTTTGCCATAGCGGGTCTTTTGAGGTATCAAGCACATCCCATCCTCCTTTTTGTCCCTCCCACCTTAAAAGCACGTCGTGGGTTTAATACTGTATAAGGAGAAGAAAGACATGATGGGACGCTTCATTAATTTGAATTCGATCGCACGGTTCACATCGGGGTGCGCTATTTATATGAATTCCATGAGCAAAACATTTCATACTGCGTAGGAACTTGACGCATCGCTGGTCTTTCAGAACGTTACCATTATAAAACTGACATAAAAATCGTCTAGTATATGAAATATGAAATTGAAAGCCAATCCATCCGAGGCTTGCTTTCCGACGGCAACAATCGAATAGCGCAGCCTTAAGTGTTGGAGTCAGCCGTCAGCTCCGAAGTTCTCCACTATTACTGTAGACCAGAGAAGCTTGGCCGAAACATTAGGGTGTTAGATTTAGGATTTAAGAGTTGTGAGTTCCATTCCCGCCATAGTCATGTTATGTAAATGATTGTGAAGTCGTATGAGCGGGTAATGCCTGGATGCGAGACTGACAATCTCATTCTTACTATAATTATTACTTATTACACCTATAATTATCATTATTACATCACCCTCTTGCTATATCTCTTCACTAATTCAGTAATTGCATGACTCATGATAAAACTGTTATAATTGGCGGTTCCGTACTTAGTGGCTGAAACATAGCAACGCCTTCATTAATTCAAGAACGTCTGTTGTGTTTGAGACATTGACATTCTTCACCTTAATTAGTCAATACATAGACATGAATGTCAGAGACTCCACATGAAAAAGGCGCGGTTTAGTGGCCTATTGATGGGTTGTAAGTACTACTATAGCAAGATGCAGGACTGATGTCTTTGTGTAATAGTATCCTTTATTTTTCTAGCTATCCGCCTGTTGAGGATATAGCTCGGAGGTGGACCAGAATGAAACGTAATTCTTAAAGCTGGGCAGCCCACAACGGCAACATTAATAAATAATAGCAATTTTTGAAAAAATCAAAGTAATAACTCCACCAGTGCCCTGTCCCAGTGCATGACAAATGAGATGGTAAGATTACTGAAGCAAAGAACATATCGTGAAACAATATGGGCGGGGTAATTCATATAATCCACTGATAAATACTGATGATGGTGGCAGTAGATGATAAAGGTGTGATGGTGGTAATAATAATAATAATAATAATAATAAAACTGCAGATCATATTCATTCAAATCTTGGCACAAAAGCCAGGCATGCCTTTGCTGTCATCGCCATCGCTGTCCTGTCTTTAGTAGAATTATTGTCCACCCTACTCTTTAAACGTCACGATTCATCCTTCCAATGCCGACACGCATGCACACACACACGGACGAAAGCACTCATGCACGCACGCATGCTAGCAAGTATTCTCTCGCTCAATAAATTTAATCAGTTGGTCTTTTGTGCGATTTCGACCGGAAAGCCATTGCGGCATCTTTCTAAATACGACCTGACTGGCATTCACCCTAACCTTAATCTACACTTATGAAACGGCAAAGTAAAAGGGTCGAAAAAAAAAATTCTGGTTTTCCTTGCTACCGATTACGACTGTAGGCCGACCAAGCCCTTGAACTTGACCAAGGGTTCCCAGCATTATTATCGAACACGTTCCCCAAGAGATCCAGGAAAGCAGCTATCCACAAATACATCTTACCCGAGACAGTGGGAATTGACCACTGATGGATCAGAGATGTATTCACTAAAACTGTACAATGGTCCGGGGGCAAAGAACCACAGGGCAACCCCTATAATCAAATCCAAGTCCTCGTATTTAATCTGACCATTCGCTCTTTCTTCCCGTTTGCTCCATCTCATTTACACTTTCCTTCCTTGTTTCTATCCCCAATTTCCGGTCATTCAAAATGTCAGTGGCCCACTTACATATTGAACCTGCATCTGACGCTTCTCGTTTGTTCCATGTTATGTGAAAGGGGTGGTCATTTTTATACAGGTTGGGCCTTTCTATGACTAGAACATAGAAAACGTCTTTGTCTGCAGGTTCCCAAGCTTATTATGTACCTAAACTGGGGACCTGGGACTGCCGAATGGAATAACGGGGAAATGGATGTTGGTACCCGCATTAATTGCGCAGCCTTTAGAGAGTCAGTAGGTTTCAAATTCGCTACAAGCGGGTCATAAAGTACTTTTTTTTTTCTTTCACTGTTTAATGTTTGGGTCATGGAAAATGACAGTGAAAGTTCACTTAATTTACTATGTAGATCTGTTTTCCAATTACAACGCTTGTTTACCATTAACTATAAGGATTAGTCAGTCATTCACACTTTACAGCAGCATTCTGAAGTCATGGCAAATACGGAATTGTTATGTCCTGGCTAGCTGATTCGGAAAGGTATCAGTAGGCTTATGTATGGTAGTTTGAGAGCCTCCCAAACTGGTTCCTTCCGGCATATTTCTTTTTTTCTGTTTATTATAGCCTTTTCGTACCTTTCTGGTCATTGGTCTGACCATAAAAGCGACAGAATAGGAATGGCTTGAACAGATCTTCTGTATTTTTGACGTTTTAATGCTAGTAAGTCATCGTAAGGATATTGTGGTATTGTACGTCATCCTTCTGTTCTTGAATAACCACGGTATATGCAGACCATTGCAGTGTTATTGTTGTGTCCATACAAATGTACATGGCTTTATGGATGGTGGATGGATGACATTAAATTTTCTTTTTTGAGGTTTGGAAAATGGTGGCGCAGCTCCATATTGTATGTGTGTATACATCATGTATTGTGTGTTGGGGTAGACCTGGATACCGTTATCGCGGTAGGTCAGCATAAGAATCCAAATAAAAACTGGTTGACGAAAAACGGAGGGAAGGGGGGGNGGGGGGGGGGGAGGGGGTAGGAAAGCGGGTTTAGACGATTTGCGTTGTAGGTCACCAAGACGTTCACGTAACAAGCTTTTAGGGTTACTTTCTTGTGGCAGAGTGTTTGGATAGAGGCCAGCCCAGGTCAGTTTACAGTTCTCGATGTTCAGGTTAGTTAACTCTTTCGTTGACCCCCTCAAGGACGGCCTCTTACGCCTCATTACCTCTCCGTGCCTTCTCTCTCTCGCTCTCCTTTTGTGTCTCTCTCTCTCTCTCTCTCTCTCTCTCTCTCTCTNTCTCTCTCTCTCTCTCTCTCTCTCTCTCTCTCTCTCTCTCTCTCGTTATCTCTATCAAGATTTGCTCTTTGCGTCTTGGAAGGAGAGTTTATCAGTTTTGCATGAAGAACTTCATGCTTGTTTTACATCAGGAAGTTTTGACAATATTATACGTCTTGTATTCTCAGCAATGATAGACTACGGTTCTATCAAATATACCAGTCTAAAATTTGTCAGTCATTATTTTTGCCTGGACTATATAACCAGAGGAATTTGTAGGCCACAGTGTATTATAAAATCGATTTATCTGTATACTCTAGAATAAGTTGTCACTGAAAAAATAATGGATCGGTAAAACAGAAAATTCGGTCCTCAAACAATGAAGTCCTAATTGAAGTAAGTAGCAGAACAAGATGTGTTTTCTGTGTCAGCTCCACTTGAGTTACCACAGAGATCCAAAACAATTATGCTCAAGACAGATGCCATTTCCTGTGCGTCGACAAGGAGTAGCCCATTATTATGGCTATATCTTTAGTGTATTTCGGGGCGGCTAGTGGTGTGAAGATATTCCAAGTCTCCTTCCCAAATGATAGTCTTGAGGAGAAAGCAAGTCCATGCTTTTACAATACAATGTTTCACCAAGCCATACCTTCATCCTAACAGCCAGTTGTAATGATATAATCCTGCGCCCAATGGCATTGTTCATTTCAGAAATACAAAAATAACATTTCCCATCCTTCGACAACTAGTTATTTGTGTGCATCGTAACTCAACATCCTTCTTGTCCATGTCGCTTGTTGAAACAGGTGTATCTCTCATCCGAAAGGCAGCACTGTGTTTGCGTAATAGCCCTAATCTTCTGGTCATGTTTATGTTTAAGTTTACTTCTTCATAAAGCATGGTCACCTGATGTGTTGTATTAGTCACGCCCTTGCGACAGCACTTTTACAGTAAGACAGCGTTATTCGGGCAAGTTAACCAAAACTCACCCCTGCGTTTTCTTTATATGAACTCACTCTTCTAAATGAACTTAAATCCTAATGACAAGTTATTCTCTTTCGCTAGTCCCAAACTCCAATCCTAACTGTAACAGTAGATATATACAAAATAGATTATCCCAACAATTTATTTCCTTTATAGCACGAGGTGGTCTACCAACAAATTAAATCAACTCCAGAACATCAGAACATCATTTTTTATTGTCAGGTTTCGGCCATAACTTTTTCTTGCAAAATATTTGGTCTTGACAGTTACTTTTTTTTTTTTAATCTATAGGATGGTGATGTTTCTTATTAGTTTTGTGTTTCATTAATTAAATCACTATGCCTGCCCTGAGGTGGTTTCTCCTTGCGATGCTAATTTTATTCTGACAACTTTGCTGTGATGCTAAAGTTCTGATAATATGCACCTGGCTAAGAGGAGACCAATTTACACAAGTACATGATAGTAAGCTTCTATGAACACTTCTAATACATCCCAGTTATTACTGTTAACACGAACTATCAATTGCCTAGTCCGTTTCCACAACTAAGCTTCCATGACTGCATTCATTCCAAACAAATTTCAGTTGAATGTTTAAAAGTTTCAACTTAAAAAGCTGAAGCTGAAATTTGCGCCATCCGATCATTACTGATGGAAGGCAAATCCGCCTACAAATGGCCGTAGAAATCGCTTTGACTCAGAAGGATTTGCTTTCATAGTTAAAATCCTAGACATGTTTAGGCCTACATGATTTTTCTTTACTGTAACGTCAGAGGAGAGTGAACTAGGGATATGCGAAGCATCTATATTACGTATAAAATCCTACTGTTAAATACTGTAACGTTCCGATTTGAAGCGTGCAACTGAATTCAAACCAGTGAAGCGTCCCATCGTGTTTCTACTCTTCTTTTACACCTCGAGCGGGCCTTTCAAGTTGTGGGGGCCACAATGTTTGCTGTATATTTTTTGTATACACTTTCTGTTCTTTCTTCCTCTCTCAATTCCTATATATCAGTTCTTACGTTTGAATCTTTATTCCTTTCCTCCTCCGGTAATCAGCTGTTTCATAAGATTAATATCAACTCTAGCTTTCTCTTCATAAAAAGTTTCCTGTAAACATTTATGTTCGAACATTCTAGAAAGCACATGTGAATTTTTTTTTCCTTAACGTTTTCGTGAAGGACATTATCACCACTGAATGTCATCACCCTTCTGAATAGAGACGCTTATGCTCGTCCAACAATATAATATTCTGAACCCAAACGTTTTCAATGTTCTTCCTGGTACGTTGGATTTAAAATGTACACGTCTATTATGAGCATATATGACATGAAAAATTCGCCTGTTGAGTCTGCGTAGTTTTTAGATACCGGATGAATGGAAAATTCTTGGTCAGCCTGAGCTGGGCTTGGTGGGCTAGTCGTAGTTACAGTTTTGATAAAGGTCATAGCCCTTTGACTCTAACATCATGTTTTAAAGTCGGTCATTTGAGATATTTAATTTCATCATACTAAGGTAAACGTGGGACAGGAGCTGGAAAGGGGTAGCGAATATTACAGTGAGATTGTTATTACTGAAGATCTGATTGCATATATCGAAGATACAACATAAGACCTACCCTCCCTTAAATACTAATATTTATATTGACGATATTTACCCTTCTTCAGCCTGACGTAGTAATGTACATTTTATGGAACTGGGTTTGTTGTTGTTGTTGTTGTTGTTGTTGTTGTTGTTAGTGTTGTTGTTGTTTAGCTGGTCCTGGAAAGAGTTTTGAAATAGTGGCGAATGGACAGGGGGTGTAAGCAAAGTAGGCTAAGCAAAGAAAAAGTACATGTAAGCTTATGTGGTTTATTATCTAGGCTGAGAGAGAGACAGAAGGCCAGTGAAGGGAAATGACATACTGTTTATAGAATTGTTGTCATCAGTCAAACTATTATTATACATATTATTCTATATTTGTAACAACGGGCATTCACACACCCATATTAGTAATGTGCGTCTTTCGTTTTACATGTCAAAAGCGGACATCCCTTTTCAAATGGCAACACGGTAGGCTGACTCGCTCTTCTTCCTATCTGCTATAGGCAACCATGCGGAGACATGTCAACCTGAAATGACTCTGACTGTGCCCTGACAGTGGTGGGCGAGGAAGGGAAATGGGTGTGTAGATCTGAAGTTAATATCACTTCAAAGGGCAAAAAAAGGCAGCCCTTGGTATGAATTTACATATACATTGCGTCCTTCACTTGAGATACTGAAAAAGTACACGGGCACAGTCATCTAAGGCTAAAGTGTTTCGTGTCATTTGAGAAGCTCTTAGGCCCACATCCTGGTCTTTATTGCGTCCACTATCCTCAGAGCGACTGAGAATACAACATACTGCTGGTGCATGCGAGAGCTCTGATCTCAACTTCTAAAACTTTAGGTTGGCCGAGCAATTAAGAGAAATTAAATAACAACTCACGTTGGTGGTCAAGACTGTTGGTGGTGTGGTCGAAAGGGCGGTTAAGAAAGGTAAAAAAAAGTACATGCTAAAGGTATGAAGATGCCAATAGCACCTGGCATAAAAATATGCAATTTTAAATAGTTCCTATAAAATCAAAATATTGGCCATGGGGAGGGGGGGAAGGGGTTAGATTTTAATTTCNGAGACAGAGACAGAGACAGAGACACGGAGAGAGAGAGGCGAAAATATAGTTAGGGTTGTACTTGTTTAGAATATTGCCGTGCAGATAGGTGCTAATGAATCTAGTAAAAGTTTCAATAAGGGTGCATGTAGCAGGAGGAGTACTTCGATAATGTATAATAATTATTACAAATCTGATGTTAAGTGCAATTCTTACTGTGCAATGTAGGCAGGTACAATAAAACACCATATTTATGAATAGAAAACATGCAGTTTTTGTCCCAACACAATAGGGAATGAATTTCATTATTTACTAGGTCTAGAATGCCCTCATTTTACTCCGGAAAGAAAGAAATACATAGATAAGAAATATTTCACTAAACCGAATATGCTGAAGTACAGGAAGCTGATGCAATCAGAAAATGTCATGGAACTTAAAAGATTATGTTTCTTTTTGGATACTGTAATGAAATCTTTTGTTTAGGCCACTAAAATTAAGTCTCATCCAGTTTGCTTGTGCCATTTCTATGTAGAGTGTCATTAGTTTGTAAGCGTGTGTCCTCCTGCATCATGCTTCTATGTACTTTTTTTGTACAATAAGCTTTCAATAAACGTGTTAGACTTGTTAAACTTGGTTGTGGTAATAATGCTGTTGCCTATCCATTCCGTGGTCTGTTTTCGACGTTTTGACGTTGGCGGTGAAATGCCATATGATTTTATGGAGGTGCGGGACCTTATACAACAACACGGATTATGTACGTGAACTTTCACCTATTGTTACCCTGTTGGTACTAAAATCTGCAGTAGATCACAGACGAAGAAAAAAAAATGGCGGCGCTCTTCAGGTTACCTTTCGACAAGTCATGAAGAGGCCCAGGCAGCTATGAATAGGCCAAGATCACGTGAAAGCAAACAGCGCATTTCTATGTGCCTTGATGAGACTTATCGGGCTAGAACGTTTATGTAATGAATTTCTAAGACGACGACGACCATGTCCGCCGTAGCCAATCATCACCACAGCATCAGGAGACCAAAATTACATGATGATTAAAACTAGTCTATTCAATGCTTATGACAATAACTGAAAAAGTCACTCAGAGTCCTACAGACTGTTGGTATTGTAGGGTATCTTCAATATCACATCTGAAGGCCAAGGGAAAATGCAAAGGGAAATATCAAACTGACCACTACCCCTCTATACTGAGTGAGAAACAATGAATATTTCTGATTTTCGTCGATTATTGTTGCTGCCATGAAAATGAAGCGCCGACGCTATAACTAAACAGCACTTTAAACTCTCTCTGAATGTGTGCCCCATTTCCGGTCTCTTCATTCACGTAGCGTCTAGCATCTCCCTCCCCCTTCTTCTTCTCTCATGGAATGTTTGCCTTACCACTCGATAAACAGTGAATGCGCCCTCTTCTCCATTATTCCTCCTCTCAGTCACCCCCACCTCCAAAACACATCTCGGCCTCCCCTACGAAACGATTTCCTGTCTCACAGTTCCCTCTGAGCGAGGCGCCTTCGGGTCCAGGCCAGTATGAGCGACACCCCTCAGCTACGTTGCCTTAACCTCCCTGGTCTCACTGATTACAGACTGACCTCATTCTCAGCCGCTCGTGAACTATGCGGTTTGCCCGCGATGAATGGCCATGCACAGTACTGTTAGGCCTACTGTGTTGTGATGTGTCTGCGGTGTGTGCCTCGCGCTATCATTCATAAGCCTCAAGCCTAGTGTTGGCAGCTCTCCAGGTTGAAGCCAGATCCCCCCCTCCCCCTCCATCCCCGCATTCCGCTTCCTCCATCCTTCAGCTATATCCTAACGGGAAGTGACGTTGAGAAAATGAATGCGAGACTCACATTCAACGCAGTTAGTTATTTTTAGAAAATCACGTAAAGTCTAAGCCTTGTGAATGGCTAGTATTTTCAGTCTGCCGCCATACTGGTATTACGTATTCATGAGGGTGCCGAAAAAGGAAAATGAGGCAGTAGGCGGAGCTATGTATCCTACTTTTATTTCATTGGCTCAAAGAGGCTGATCGATTGGCCGCGCTGTAGCTGACCAAGGAGGATAAAACTGGGTAAATTTCGCTGTGTTCACTTGGATTAAGCCGGGAAGAGAGAAAAAATTGGGACAGTGTGATCTGAATTACGTCGAAAAGATAGAAAAACGTGGATTTGTTTGTAAATAGTATATATATGTTCTGTTAGAGGTAATTTCAAGACAATATGCTGTTGTAACGAGTGAATATTCGTATAAATAGAGAACTTTCCCGAGCTTCAACAGCCATACAAGCTCACATCAACAACGACTTGCCGTTGGTTCTGTATAGTTTGTACAGTAGAATTTCATCAAGTCTTCATTATATTGGAAGTATTCTTCATCATCCGTGCGACAACAGCCCTCGTCAGTTATCGACAAGGATATTCCAAAACACCCTGGGAACTATTCGAACGTATATTAAGGCAAGTGTGACATAATACTCGCTTTCAGATTCAGAGCCACCGTGTCTTGGATGTACTTCAGTTCAGGGATCTAAACCCGCATCGTGTTTTCTTCATCTGCTTGGATACTTTGCGTTCATGTAATTCACAAGGATTCCCAACTCAAAGTGAGTTTGGATCCGTCATATGCATATCTTTGAATGAATGTAATCCCACAATCGTAACTCATCCCCCGTCATAAATCACCTGTATGCTCACCACCGTACATCTGACGGTGTAAGCAGTGTTATTTATTTTGTTTTCCTTTTGTTTCTATCGCGTTCAGATGCCTTGCAGAGAAGCATTCAACAGCAACAATAACAACATGACAAGTGAACTCGGCGAGTACTGCTGCCCCGATAGCCTTCGTGATGAAATCAGCAAGAATGCAAAGAATATACTAATCATTGACTGCCGCTCACAGTCGGAGTACACGCGCTCCCACGTTCGTGGAGCCATCAATATCACTCTCCCGTCCCTCATGCTCAAACGTTTGAAACGGGGAAACCTCAACATTTCCTCAGTCATCCAGAACAACGAGGCGAAAGAACGCTTCACCAAAAACTCAAAGACTGCCACTATTGTTTTATATGATGAGTGTTCTACGGACCTTAACGCCAACCCGTCCTCTGTAATCAATCTGTTGGTAAAGAAGTTGAAACAAGATGGCTGCCGAGCATCTTTCCTTCTTGGTAAGTGAACATCATCTAATGTAGACCATGTGCTGTCTCTGTATGACCCCACAATTTCGAACTCTTTGATAATAATATTTGTTCTATTCCTAATTATCAGGTACCCTACTTTTCCCGCTAAATACATGTATAACCTACTCAAAATGAAAGGGTTATTTAAACATCTTCAACATTCTGTATCCCCAGTTGTTGAGTTGTCAATTGTTAATCTAAAAAAAATAAATGAATGATGCCATAAGCAGGAAAAGACTCTTCATTTCCTGCTTTGACTTCAATCCCTCTTTAATTAAAAGGGTGTAACATTACATTGCAAGGAAACTTTAGCAGCTTAGTCTGTGGGTTCAACTGTGAAAAAAAATTATAGCTCTCAGATGTCAGGAAAGTTTTTATTTAGTCCTTTTATTTTTTTTGGCGCAGCTGCAAGAAATCCACCATAGTTAAGAAATATGAAAATGTCTTTTATCTCATTTTTTTGTTTGTTTGCTATTAACAGTTACATTCAGCCTTATTTTCTAATCTTTATTCACCTTTTGGTAATGGTAGATGAAAAATTATTAATGGTTTAGAATTAGCAAGATCATCTTAAAGGTTCACATAATATATAGTAAAATTTAACTCAGTTAAAAGTAGAAGGGTCATTTCACGTCAAATCAACCAATCTTTTTCAATTTTGCCGGTGACCCTCTTGGATTTTGTTAAAACTTGCCCTNGGGTCACCGGCAGAGCCGATTGATTTGACGTGAAATGACCCAGAAGCATATTCAGTACTCAACAAATTTGTATTGCTGCTACCCTGCTGGTTACTGAATATACATGTAAACATATTTCTGTTTACTTGTGGGGAAATGTTCAGAGTTCATGTACATAATTTTGACAAGTTGTCAAAAAATTGTTATCATGAGAGTGACAGCAAAACTGAAGTCGCGGCAGATCCAGGGCAACATTGATTTTGGTGTCTATTTTCGTTTTTTATTTCCCCTACGATATTGATTTTTGATGAGGCAGGTGAGAGGTTCTGGCGCAATTATGTAGTGCTGTGCTGCAGTGGTGTACATTAGCAATGATTTTTCCAGGCCATATGAGATGGCGGCGATGACATTCTCTCTTGAGGGATTTATAAATTTTGAGGCCGATTTTATATTTTTCTGACTTCTTTTTCCAGTTTCTGTGCATAAAATATGGATGGATAGAGGATAGCGCGAGTTCAATGACATTTTTGAGAGGGGTTTTGAAAATTAAGGGGCGATTAGCGCGATCGCGTGGTCTGGAAAAAACATTGTATGAGCTGAGAAAAGCATTAAAGAATATCGGTGTCTTCATTTCTTTATTTTTTTTTTATAATCTGCTTGTCGTTTATCTTTCTCTTTCTCTCTCTCTTTCTTTCTCTGCATCTTTACGCTATCCTTCTCTCTCTCTCTCTCTCTCTCTCTCTCTCTCTCTCTCTCTCTCTCTCTCCGCCTACGGAATTGCACGTACTCACGCTAGCAGTGATAGTATGTTTACTTCTCGAATGCATCATGACAGATTGATAAATTGGCAGTAGAGAGGAGGCGGTGTGTCTGTTTTATTTTGCCACCTGCACTATTGTTGAACTCACTGTCCGCGAAGCCATCGTTCGTCTTCCCCTCCACCCACCCATTTTCCAATATCATCGCCAGTGATCACATCAGTGAGGGCTCATTTATTTCTGAACCCTTTTACCACATTATTCCTCCTCCTTGCCAGCGACTGGCATCAGCAGCAACGTACTTATCCTTATTATATTGTGTGGAAGAGTCAGTTCATTCCTTAGTACTCGGGGTACCAATGTTCTTCGGTCAGTAGCTAATCACGCAGTGCCAGTCACTGCTGAACATGTTTTCTGCCATTCCACGATCCACAATAATTGCGCTTGGTCGTTGGGGAGGGGGAAGGGGGCGAAGAGGACGAGCTCCAGTCATTGGAGCATTGGCACGGGGTAATACTGTAGGAAATTGCAGTACTGTCCATTGATTCTTTCTGCTATTTATGATAATGAAGAGTCATTCATCTGGTTGCCCATAGGCGTGAATGACGCCGGAACAAGAAAATTAATCATCAAGGCAGAAAAAAAAATGAGATTATGGCATACGTTCGATACACGAAAAAGAAATAAAACAATGATTTTCCAGATCAGAAAAGAGAACCGTTATCATGTGTGTATAAATTCCTTGGATCTTTTTCACTGACTTGTGCCTTAATACCAATTTCATATTTTGAGCTCTCATGCAATTCCAGTGGTCTTTCTCTTAGTTTAGCTCAGCTTTCCCTTTTCTGTGAACGAGCAGTTGCCATTATCCCACTCTGAGCCGTCCGTTCCTAACCTCTCTCCTCTTTCTCGTTCTCTTCCAGGAGGCTTCTCCACCTTCGAGGAGCGTTTCCCAGAGTACTGTCAGACTATGGACCACGAAAGTAATATCATGGGACTGTGCAACTTGAGGATATCGGAGGAGCCCACGTTAGGCGAGAACGATACCACATCCACCTGCAGCACGTCCAGTCCCATTTCCTGTCCATTCCCCGTCCGGGTCCTCCCCTACTTATACTTAGGCAGCGCCAAGAACTCGGCAGACTTAACCCAGTTGAAGAAATATGGCATTTCATACATCCTTAATGTCACGTCCAACGTTCCTAACATGTTCGAGAATGAGAAGAACTTCAAATACCTACAGATTCCCATCTCAGATCATTGGTCTCAAAATTTGTCATCATTCTTCCCACAAGCCATTCGATTCATTGGTGAGTAATGTAGCTTTTTTTAAAATTATTATTATTATTTGTTTTGTTATTAATGAGGCTGAAAAACTTCTTTCCAAAACCATGCTATCTTCATTATATGATATGTACCTAATTCAAACTGCATGAATTTATGAAATAAGTTGTTATAACACCATGCCATGATGAAAGACTACTGCAATATTTAAAGGATGGAGAGGAAAGACTAACACTTTTTGCCATGGTTTCTAAACCTGTCTCATTGACTTTTGGAAAGGAGTTCTTCAGCTATCATGTTTTCAGACGCATGTCTGACTAGTTAGTGACAAAAATTGTAACGTCTTTTCTTTCTGTCTTTGTTATCTGCTTGGCAGATAATATGCTGTACTTTTCTTTCGCTTGTTTTCAGTAGGAGAAGTACAGACACAGAGAGAGAGAGAGAGAGAGAGAGAGAGAGAGAGAGAGAGAGAGAGAATGGGGAAGGGGTAGCGGGGAAAAAGTTTACAAACTTCTGTGTGCATTGAGGACCAGCGTAGAGACATGAGATTATGCAGAACAGGATGAGAGAGTGAAAATGAAGAGAAGGGAACAGCTGCTAAGCTGAGGCATTAACACAAAAGAGTAGAGAAATTAGAAGGCAGCCAAAAAGGTGAACGTGATGGATGATCCCGCAAAACTTCCATGTCGGGGAATGCAGTTTTCTCCCCGTTCGTTTCTTTCGGTTTTTTTTGTTTATTTCTCTCGTGTTGGGACACCGAAGTCAAATGCAGGCAGTTTTGCATGTACAGTATTTACTAAGTAGACAAGGTAAGAGCCGTTAAGAAATTTCGCAGTCATTGGGCCAGATAACGGACATCTTTGAAATCGTGACGAGAAGTGCGGCAACGGTTTAAGAATTAAAACCGCGAAAAAAAATAAAAATCCCAATAGTTTTCGGTTTTGTTCTCTTTGGGTATATTTGATTATATGGTACATACCATTACAAACCATTCACAGGGGGTGGAGGATGAAGGGTTAATCTTCACGGCAGGAAAAAAACAGGGCAACAAACGGATAAGAATTGGAGCCTGTGCGCGCTTTACTAGACCTATCTCCGCTTGAGTGTTCTTATGATTTACCCATGTATTGTGCTCGGGGCCTATAAGATTAGGAAGAGGAAGAAAGAACAGAAAAATGAGAAAGAGGGGGACATGAACGAAAGCAGGAACACTCGTTTACAAAATATCGGGCGGGTTTGGGGAAAGGTCATACGTTGTAATCTTGCCGTGGGCTGAAGCTGATCTTGAAGGTGACCGTGGAAGAGAGATAGCTACGAGAAAGGAGCAAGAAAAACGGAGAGCAGCTGAAACTGAGAAATGCAGAGGATAGCGAGTTGGGGAAATAAAGATAAACAGAATCATAGGAATAAAAGAGGTAAAAAGAACACATGATGTCATTTAAAGAGACAGATAACAATCTTTTCTCTGAGCATGTCCTCAAGTTCAAGATTTTTTTTTTTATTTGAAGGAAGGACGGGGTGGATATCAAGATGAGCGTTACAGTTATTATTTTCAATCGATTATTATGTTTTTCTGTTTTGGTTTGGTGGCAGCAGTCGGCCCACTGTAGGATGTATCATGTAACGCACGAAGTTATTGTTCAGTATAAAATCAGACATATCAGGCAAGGATGTCAGATTTTAATCGATTTTATAGTCGTGGGTCATTCACCGCGGCCTTGGGATGGGCAGCCCTCTCTCTCTCTCTCTCTCTCTCTCTCTCTCTCTCTCTCTCTCTCTCTCTTATCGACTGTATGGTTACCTGTGTAAACGGCCACTTCAGGCTCTTTTAAACAAATCAGCATCAGACGCATGAAGAAGCACTTGAGCCCCAGCGATAATATTGCGGTGGTTTGATAGGGCAACAAGCGCGACCTCATTTTGTTATCTTTAGTTACCTCTTTTCTGAGACTGTCTGTGTTTTGCAGTTCACTCAAGCGGGCATTATTCGTAATCTAGAACGATCCATCGTTCATCCCATTCCCCCACACCCTTCCGCTTAGTCTCAGCCGACCCATCGTTCTGCGCCCGCTAGCGTCAATAAGGTTGTCAGTAACTGTGACACAAAAATAGCTTATCTGTGAACAGGTCGAGTGCGCCCCCCCCCCCNCCCCTCCTTCTCCTTAAGCTTTTGGATGGCTAATGGCTTCCGTTGACTGTGACTGTGAGACTGAGTCTATGTAGTTACCGCATGCATTGGAACACGAGACTGTGATGACGAAAGAGATTTACAGTAGCTAGAGAAGAGTCCAAAGAGGGAACATCATGAAAGCATAGATGCCACATTTCTTTGTGTAACAGAGAAGAATGTCAAGACTTTACAGGTCCTAAGGGGAGTAGAATGAAAATGACAACGTGCATGGATTTCGCTCTCGCGTCATAAGGAAACGTTATATTCCATCAATCATGCGCTCACCTAGACCTTTAACATTCGAGGCTAGATGGAGAAGGTGAGCGCTTCTCTGACGCACGAGCATCTGCTTTTGGCACGTCTCTCGCCCATAAACTAGGAGCTCACGTGGGGCGGAATATTTCTGACTCCTTTCGAATCAACCTCCCATGCTTTCTTTATTTTGAGCGAAAGTTTTAGTAGGAGTGCGAGTCAATGCCGTCTAGTACTGCTCCTGGCCCATTCTAGACCTTACAGAGACACAGGGTCTGTTCGTTGTGCCTATCCTTGTCCAATACACACACACACACACACACACACACACACACACACACACACACACACACACACACACACACAC
>JAWQUT010000023.1:3730984-3743565 GCA_033807755.1 Ellobium chinense
CACACACACACACACACACACACACACACACACACACACACACACACACAAAGAGAGAAAGTGGAGCCAGATCAGGCAAGAGAGGGAGGAGAAGATGAAAAGATTAATATAAACTATGATTTTACTAATAAACTTTAATTGATGAACAGACTACAAGGAAAGTGAAAGAAGGAAAGAGGCACTGAAAGAAAGAGAGAGAGAGGGAAAGATAGAGACCACAGAGAGATTGTTAAGAGTCTACCTTTTACGCTTCAATCCTTGACGCAAACTTAATGGTCTAGCCCGGTCTTGGCGCAGTGGCAAGCCGCCAGACGCCAACCAGATGGTTTTTCAAAACTATCGCTTCCGGTCTCAGACGTGTGTGTCGTTAAAAACCTCTCGGGCGGGAAGGGCAGACGGTATTTTGAGTTAACCTAGGCTACAGGAGTTGAGGCAGGAGGTGAAATGCTTGGGGTCGACCGGAAGCCGGAGAATCTCGAATGTAGGCTAACGTTTCACCAGTTGTCAGAGTTATAAAAGAAATATTTATCCGAGGGCAAAAGAACTCAAGGTTTATTCAGANGGTAAGCAATTTTAGAACTGAGCTTTTAAGTGAAAGATCAAATCGCAGTTAGAGAAGGACTGGAATTACTCAAACTTCAATAGCCGTTTTATTTTGTGATTGGGAGGTGCTGACACAAATTTTAATCGGCGACAAAATGTAAACAGAACTTAGAAACACTACCTGGTATGACAGACCCAATTTTGTTTTGTGGGGTTTAAAAAAGCATTATTGTCTTACATTGTGGACTTTTGTGCGAAAGATGTGCTTATGTGTAGAATTCGCCATTTTTCATCTTTCTCATTGAGCATCTCAGTAATGAATATGTGTTTCCGAAATCATTAGACCGTAGTATCTTGCCTCAAGGGTCTGATGTCACATCAGATGTATTGTGGAAATAATCGTTAGAATGAAAAATAAGTAGTTATTCCACCGATGCATTTTAATGTTATCTTCATGCATCATTGCCTGTGTTTTATATGGGGTCCAAAAGAAAATGGTTAATTTCATGGCAGGCGTATGGTAGCAGCTTGCAGAGCTCCCAAAGTATTTGAAGTTTCTTCACAGCCTGTTACTCCAAGTTGTGCAGTTTTCTACACCTCTGCGTTATTCCGCCAAATCCGTCCATGACGGGTGGTAATCGACAGGACTGATGATGAATATGCTCACTGAATCCATGTCAAATTAGGAATGCTTGGGTTGGAAAGTAGATTACTTTGTGTCGAGTGATTTTTAATTATGGAGTAGACATGATGTCAGTGCCTTGACATGCATTCTCCGTATAAGAATATCATAATCAGTGGGCATGGGAGGTGTTGTATTGTTCTTTCATAGATTGAATGGCCCTAGTTTTGTACACCGGTGGGATGTGGCAGGGCTGGAGTGGATGGATCACTAGGGAAAGAAGTAATTATTGCTTGTGATAAGACAATGATTTCATGGTTCAGAAAACAACACAGATCCATCCCCTACTTCTCAAAATCTCAGCTCAGTCCTTGGTAGACCTAGCAATCTACGGCACAAGAAAGCATAGGTCGCTGAAAGAGGGCCAACATTGTTTCAGTAGGGTTGGACCTAATCGGTAGATCTCGGTTTCACCGTAGTAAAAAAACAAAAACTAAGAGGTTTGTAACCAAGTAGCATTATGGAAACTGAATAATGAATCAGAGAAAAGTAAGAGAGTAAGCCTAATCACTTTCATTTATTCGTCCATATTAGATTCGTGCGCGAACACTGTTTTAGACGTTGGTGCTTTGGAATTTGTAAGCGCCTACAGTAGCATTTTGAAATGTAAAAAAAAACCATCCAGTAAGCAAATGGAACATGAGATAATGAAGAGGCACATTGTTTTCTCAGATGAAAGTTATGAACCGTCGTCTGCCACCATAATCACGAATATTTTCTCCTAGCCTTGGAGATTTGAATGGGTCTGGAGTAACAGTAGAGAAAGACATACTCACAGAGCACTAACGCACGCACAGCGATAAAGAAAGAAAGAAAGAAAAAGAAAGAAAGAAAGAAAGAAAATGTGGTGTGAATGGATCAGCTCCCATGATCGGAAATAATGACCTTGATCCAAAGCTGGTTTCTATCCGTTTCATGTAGGCGGTGATTTCCTCAGCTCTTATCTCTGTCCACCCTACGGTTCAATCAACGCTTTGTAACTGTAAGGCGCGTGGGAGTAAGGACTGTGCAGCACTGCAGTTTCAGATTGTTGTAGGTCGGCAAAAGACAGAAGCCAAGAAATTATAAAATGTGTGAGAGAAAATTAGGTTAGGTCAAACAGGAAGAGTATGGATGGGAATATTGGGGGTTGCAAAGGGGGGNGGGGGGAGGGGTTAAAAGAGTAAGGCTGTGAATAGGAAACTCTTTTATTCGATACTCTCGCTCTCAGTCTCAGCAGGAATCACAGCCTTTACTTTTCCTCGTTCATGACCTAGTGACATTTCCTTTAGGTGTGTGGGCGGCACCCTGGCGGCGTTTAAGTGCTGAAAGAATAATCAGGAAGCAAAGTATGTAGCAGCAGCGTCCAGTCATCTTCTGGATAGCACTTGGGCTCACGCTTAAAATATCCGAGAACACAGTCATGACATGCATCTTAACACTCATGCGGCATTTACCCAGATCAGTATCAATGAGCGTGAAAATATTGCCGGCATATTTCACGTCATGTATGGAGAAAAAAAAATAGAATCGCTAATAATTCAGAACGAGGTTAGTGCTATAAGCCCTAATACTGGGAACTTGCAGCAGCCATTGTGAGAAATTAGGCTGGAAGTCGTCTGTTGGTTGACAAGAGACCCTGTATCTCTTTACACACCCAGCAATTCTGTGATACCTCTGCTCACCACATCTTTTATCTCTTTCTCGCCGTCTGTGTCTCTCTCCTTCCTCTTCTTTGTCATACAGTTTTTCGCTTGGCATGAATGCAAGCAAGCAGATCATTTTGGTGTTCAAAACGAAAGATAAATATCAACTCAGTGCTTAACTTGTAGATCAATAATACCATGAGAACAAAGACAGTAACACTATGGGATTAATTTCCCAGAAAATCAATTCTCTTGACGTCAGGAGATAGTAAAGAGGAATACTTTTAGCACTTAATGGCGACATAATCATGTACAGTGCACTGTTTTATCAATAATTTTCCCCCCGGAGCATTTCTGGCACCTTTGGTGTGGTAGAGGTTTAAATTTATGCACCAAGATTTCTCAGCTAGTAGTATCCTCTTTTTGGTTTGGTTTTGTTTTGTATGGAGTATTTCTCAGAGAAATTGCGCTGTGTGGGAAGGATTTCATTTATCATTTTATTGCATTTAATATCATCTTGAAACATACTTGAGTCCTTGTTAAATGTTCAGAGTAAATACTTTTTATCCCAACAAAGCCACTGGTGACTTCTTACTCCTAATACTTGAATCTAGTGTCAATATGAAATATATCTTATGAGGGCGGATGCATGTTCATGAAGTAAGCATGCCAGGTTAAATAAATAATGTATGTGGAGTTAAAATGTCTAACTTCAGACTGAAAGATTATTATTTCAGCAGAAAATTGCATTCAGTAGCTGCTGGCGGTAAAAAGTCAAAAGCTGTCCTATAGAGAGAATAAATTTTTGAAATGGCTTGGTGGCTGTGAATGACTGGATGTGTATTTGATAAGACCCTTTAACAGTCAAAGATATAGTTTCGTGTCTCTATAGATAGGAAAATAGAGAAAGAAGAACTGTTGGGTCATGACATTACTCTTTGTCTCTCTTCGTTTCCTTAGCTTTCGTTTTTGTGATCAAATATAGGGATAAGTATTTTCTAAATGAGTAGCAGCTAAACTGAACACCTAAGACTATAACTAGTCGATAATGAATGTGATGATCATATCATGATTATTAGATTCTACTGATTTTCTTTTGATCTGTACTTGTGCTGTATTTAATCCCCTTCTTAATACAAGTGCTTATCCATGGATGTGCCACACTACCTTCCATTTTATAACTGTTGCTCCTTCCTCTTCCCTCCCCTCCCCCACCTGCATGCTACCCTGATACTAACAGCTCAAGGTGGAAAGCAGGTGGTCCCCAGAAATGGCGACATCACCCTCGCCTTGTGCCATTGCCTCCTTTGTGCATGGGCACACAATTTAAACTTTGTGATGCAGACTGATTGTGCATGTGTATACTCACGCCACTTGCATGAGGTGTACCCTGCTGCCAAGAAATGACATCTTACTGTGTTTGTCAATACACTGCAGAGTGGATTGGGTGCTGTTTTGTTGTTTTTTTTTTATCAAAAAGCAGATCCAAAACGTGCTTGGAAACTGAAATCATGCATTTTTCTGGTGTGGAAAATAACAGCATGAGCATATACAACATAAGCATAATATACAAGTTTGGAATAGGAACTGTACCTCGTCTCCATGTCACATACCTACTTTAAAACGATGAACTCATTTCAAAGTCATACTGTAATTTCAGTGCTTTTAAATTTTTCTTTTATATCTTTTCAGATGAAGCAAGAAATAATCAGAAAGGTGTTCTTGTCCACTGCTTGGCCGGAATCAGTCGGTCAGTGACAGTGACAGTGGCCTACTTGATGAGCAGGGAAAACATGACTTTGAACAAGGCTTATGATTATGTCAAACAGTGCAAGCCCAACATTTCCCCCAACTTCACTTTCATGGGCCAGTTGCTGGACTTTGAAAGAGAACTTGATAAAGAAAAAGGTATTGACTCTGGAGATGAAAGCCTGCCAAGTGATTCTGAGAAGTTGAGTCCAACTAGCAGCAACTGTAGTCCAATTTGATTATGTCATATAGGGACTAGTTAGTTATTTGTAACTATTTGGTTTGATTGTTATGTATATGATGATTTGATATGTGTGTCTGTATGGGACTGTACATCTGTGCTGACAGTTTTGTGTCCAAGAATATATGAGCGATTTAGACATCGATAGTCAGTATGGTCAATTGTAGACCTACTTATCTCTTGCAGCTACAAAGTGTATATCTTATAGTCCTTCAAAGTAAAGGCTAAGATATTGTGATCAGCCTTGTCTGTCATGTTGATGTGAAATGGCTTTTAAACATTTATAAGTAAAAGTAATAGGACAACTGAAATTCTTTCAGAAAAGATGTGTTGACTGACAAATCATAAATAGTTCCATGTTTTGTATCAAAGAATCCAAGTCTTTTGATATCAGTGCTGGAAACTATTTAGATGCAACTGGCGTCTTCTCTTTAATATACTTCTCAGGAAGCTGTGCTTGCTGTGTATTATGAATCAATAGGACAAGGTAATGGAGCAGCCATTAATGGTGATATTTGATGTATATGACAGCCATACAAAAGATTGTATGTGTGAAACTACACATTTAACTTTTCATTGACTTGGATGTTCTCATGGCCTAATTAACATAACCTGCCATGATTTGAGAACAACAAAAACTTGATTCCCTTACTAACACTTCGTAACAAAACCTGAGAGAATAACGCTTTCTTTTAGTCTTAACCATTCAGTAGCATACTTGAAATATTGGAAATAATTTAGGTTCTCCAAGTACAACATCTGAAATCCTGCTGAACAGTACACATTCTATATATAGTTGGATCACTAATCATGCTAGCCAATTAGCAGCAACCCAAATTTACTTAGTTGAAAACTGATTAGTTGGTTTAATGTAGATGCATGTCACTGTTATTAGAAGTATCAGTTATTTTATTAGGCTCAGAAAACATATGTTCCATACACGTGTATGAGCAATCCTGTAATAGAAATTAAATAATTGCTTGACATCTACAAAGATGCAAGGTCTGTGCTGAAACCATTAATTTTAGTATGATCAGCTGACTAGTGTTGGACACAGAAAACTTAACCTGTTCTTGTTGGAGACACCTCATTGAATCAGCATCTGATTTGCCTCGGGCTTCCAGTTATATCAATTGTAAAAGTTTTTGAATGTATGCAAGCTTGTGTAGTCCTCCAAGTGAATTTGATCTTTCTCGAAAAGGTTTAAGAGATTATTTAAGTTAGCAAAGACTATTTGTATAGTAAACATTGCTATTCATAACAAGGGTACATTCTAAGGTCCTTAAATGCTTACTGATTGGTTACCAAAAGTAGAAAAACAGATTATAATATATATTTTGTAAGACCTTCTTCAGGTAGAAGTTAAATAAAACTTTAAGATTTATGGTTGTTATTTTAAGTTTAGTGCTTATGAGACATCTGCATAGTTTCAAGTCACTAGTTTGTCTGTTTTCAGTAAAATGACACAGAGTGCTGTGTATGATCTGTTGTTTGTGTTTGAGATTTCATACTTTGTACATAGGGTATAATAACACAAAGTTCTTACTGAGCTGGGACTTGGCATGTCTTTCATGCAGAGGCAGATCCCAGTGAGGCTGCAGGGTGAGAGAGCTCGTGATAGCATCACACCTCTTCACTGAATATATGAAAGTTGCAAGGAAGTTGAATGAAAGAGCATGTGAACAAGGATGTTTAGTGAGAGTTATGGATCTGCCTCTTGCACTCTTGTAATAAAACTTGTTTAAAATATGTTGGTTATTTCTGAACACAATAGCCCACTTCTTCTGATGGCAGCTGTTTTAAAATTTCACTGTTGGTTGAATGAACTTTGACCCAGCATTTCATATATAAATATATATTATTATATATATATACATAGATATACATTTTCATAAGGCACCACTTTTCATTATTTGGTATTCAGCAGAGCAGATATCATTCGTTATTTTGTCAAACTGAATAAGTACTTTTGTAACATTGTTATTGGTAGTGTTGTGGATCCAGGACTAAATTATGATTGTTATCTGTCAAATAATCAGCAAATGAAACTAAATTACTCTGACATAGGAAAAACATTGTATTGACAGTACGGTCTTCTTCAAAATTTCATAGCCAATGGACAAATTCATTTAAAAATTTCTCAGAAATATGAACTGGCATGATGTAATTTTACATCAACAAGCATGCATGCCATGAGGTGTTAGTGTATTTTCATGAAAATGTTTATCATAGCTGTTCCCATGAATCATATTCATTTATTTGTTTGTTTGTTAGATTGTTTTAAGGAGTCTATCTCTAACAAATCTGTGATTCCAATGCCTTGTGTTAAACTACCCCCACAACACAATTTCATCTGCTTCTGCATAGTCAGTGTCATCTATAGTCATGTTTTTGTAAGGCTGTAGGTTTTTTAAAAATTATTTTGTTACGTCAAGAGAGATAATAGAGGGTGACACTGGGAAAGTTGTAAATATTGTCTTGGACAATAATGTGTTGGATGTATTTTAAAAGGAGAATGTTTCATGGATTAATGTTAAGTAAAACTGACCAAGAATTTTGTTGCTGAAGACAGATCATTGTGTTGTTGGACTAATAGACTTGAAAGTGAGACAGTGTTGATTGGCAAGTTCCTCATGTAATATTAATTTGGCTAACATAACCCAAATCAGTTTATTGTGGCCAGTTGGCCAACATACTTCAAAACTGTTTATTATTTTGATTGACTTGAAAACTTAAGAAAGATAGTAGCATCATTACCAGTTTTCTCACAAGATAGAAACAAAAGTACCCCTTAGAGGATGGACTCGTGTAACTTTAACTCATTTATGGAGTTGACCGTACTTCTGATCCACTGCTGTAACATACAGTAGTTTTTATATTCTGTTATGTCGTCACTGTGTTAATGACTCTGGGACTTAGCTAAAAAACCTTGCTCTTGAAATTTGTGAAAGAAGAGACCTCAAATTTTATGACGCAATTGAACTCTTGATTGTCAAACAACAATTGTGAACATATTAAACACACTTTGCTGGTTAAAAAACAGCTTGAGTAGGATAGAAAGGTTGTTGATTGGAGAAAGGTCCACTTAGCCACAATAAACCTCTGTGGGTTATGCTAGCCAAATGGCCACAATAATCACTCTGTATTAATTTTGTATAATGCTAAGGACACTGCCACTGTGGACTTTTCACTTACTTCCATTGTACTGTGTTCATGTAAGTAATTCTTTCATACTGTCTTTTGTCATGATGGGAAACACTCCTTGCTCATCCTCAGCCTTTTTCTGATCTTTACTCACAAGTCTACAGTGACCTGTGTTATAGGAAACAAGATCTAGCTGTAGCAACGATCACTTTAAGTCTCATTCCCTCATTTCAATCATTTACACTTCAGCCCACAGGCACGTGCAGTCTGACACAGGCTGCACTTACCCCACAAGACGAGGTTCCAGACTTGTCGTTTGAGTTCTAGTCGATGCCTGGAAACAGCTATCAGCACCACTCACGCTGGTTTGGCTTCCTAGCAAACATGTACTTTTATACAGTTTCTAACGAAATTATGAATACCATTTTTTTCAGTTGCTTGTTTTCATATCAGTAGATATTGTTATTTTTAAAATGTTTTTAATTGGTGATATGTTTCTGTGTGATTTTTTTTCATTCACTTTTTAGTAGTTCTTGTAGACAAAATGTGTTATTCACATTCACCACAAGCCTATTCTCAGTGCACAGTTGAGAAGAGGAAGTCATAGACTAGTTAGACTTTGCATTCTAACCAAGATATCTTTTTTGAGTTACTGAGTATTTTCCCTCTTATGGAAAGGTAACCTTGAATTAATTTATTTAACACAGCCCTGTAAAATGTGTCTAAACCCATTTTCGCTCTTATCTAACTCTGTTTATTAGTCATCTTTCGTCTTCTTTCTCTTTCAGTCATCTATTTCTTTCATGTCATTCCATAAAATCATGTAGCAACCTAATTTGCTTACCAAAGACAATTATAATATTCATCATCATTGTTGTTGTTCAATAGTAATGGGGCTTCCAAAATGCAGATAGCTGTAGATAGATAATCTCTCATGTTGACCAATTTTATAGAAATATACTTCATGTTTTAAAATCTTTGTTGAGTTAATTAATATGTCTCTTAAAAAGGAGAAGGAACTAAAACAAAATAAGTTAGGGGAGAATTTGAGGAAAATAGAGAATAAGAACATGAATGTGAAAATGCAAATCTCAAAATGACAAAGGGTTATAAGAAATTGCTTGATAACAGATTGTTTTAAGTAAGCTGTTGAATTTTGTATGATATGCTTTAGGCCAACAAACTTTTGACAATTTTGTCAGTTCTAGAGAATAGGTGACCTCTGCCATGCTGAAGGATACCATTAATTGTCTAGGATGTATGGACAGTTCGAAAATTATATCTACACAAATGCCATTTTTGGGGGTGGGGTGGGGGGAGGGGGGCTATATAACAAAGATTATAACTGCATAAACTGTACACGTCATACCTCGTCAAATAAATTGGAATAATAATGTTGCTCTATTATGAACTTTTTTTTTATATGATGATAATGTTTGAGGAAAAAATATATGAAATAATTGAAATGATTAATGCAAAACTTGTGTTATTTACAATGTTTATTTCATGTACATGGTGTTATTTTGTCTCTTGGGAAAAGGTGTTGACAATGATGTGATTTGTAGAGGTGGGTTATGGATATTGTTGATGGCAATCAAATAAGTTTGGTGATGGAAAATGGAGGTAGTGAGAATGATGGAAACAACATAGATGGTAGTGGTATAATTGTTAGTACAATGAAAAGTTTTTGATGGAAGTGTAGAGATGGTGGTGTGGAAACATGTTGGTTATGAAAACAGATACAATTGTTGGTGATAGTGACTGGTAGAGTTGGTGACAGTGAAAAAGGTTCTTGATGATAGTGACTGGTAGAGTTGGTGACTGTGAAAACAGTTGCTGGTGATAGTGACTGGTAGAGTTGGAATCTGTGAAAACAGTTGCTGGTGATAGTGACTGGTAGAGTTGGTGACAGTGAAAGCAGGTTGTGATGATAGTTATTGGTAGAGTTGGTGACATTGAAAACAGTTGGTGATAGTGGGGTGCGGTGTTGGTAACAATGAAAACAGTTGTTGATGATAGTGGCTGGTGGAGTTGGTGACAATGAAATAAGATGTTGATGATAGAGGCTGGTAGAGTTGGTGACAATGACAACAGTTGCTGATGATTGTGGCTTATAGATTTGGTGACAGTGAAAACATTTATTGATGATAGTGGCTGGCAAAGTTGGTGACAATGAAAACAGTTGTTGATGATAGTGGCTGGTGGAGTTGGTGACAATGAAATAAGATGTTGATGATAGAGGCTGGTAGAGTTGGTGACAATGACAACAGTTGCTGATGATAGTGGCTTATAGATTTGGTGACAGTGAAAACATTTATTGATGATAGTGGCTGGCAAAGTTGGTGACAATGAAAACCGTGGCTGGTAGAGCTGGTGACAATGAAAATAGTTCTTGGTGGTAATGTACTGTAGATTGGTGATGCTGAAAACAGTTACTGATGAAAATGGTTGGTAGAATTGGTGGTGTTAAAAACTGTATTGGTGGTAGTGTTAAGTTGAGTGCTGATGAAAACAGAATTGGTATTGGAGGTGATGACACATTTGCAAAGTGTAGGCGGTACAGTCAAAGCTTCATTTGAAGTGTGTGGGCAGTAGACCCTATACTACTGATAATACGTACACACAATTGTGAAAGTGCCGTACACGTTTTATGAATTTATTAGATCTGGGCCAAGGGCCAGTCATAATACTTATGACACAGTTTGCAATCATTTAATATTGAATCTTACTACATCATTTCTCCTGGTCTTTTGTCCTGGTTTTGTTTGTCCGTCCCTACCTTCGTCTGTCTGCCACTTGCTTTAATCTCTCTCTCTCTCTCTCTCTCTCTCTCTCTCTCTCTCTCTTTCTCTTTCCAAATATGGTAATTGGCCCTGGCGGTACCAGTAAGATGGTCTTTTGAGAAAGTAGTGATTGTGATGATCGTGATCATACAAAGGATGTTTATTAAACGAGTACTTAATATACGAGTTTCCACCCTGTATGCCATCTCATTCGAGCAACAGCCCCATAACACCTGATAAGGCTCAGAAAGAGCGCGTCCCTCGCTCTCTTCACACCTCCATAAAGCCTCCATATAGCGTTTCGACCGCCAGTAACACTGAGTCCCTATCACTGTATCAGCCAATCTTTATCGTCTTGCACTTCGTGGCCACGTCGTGAAGGAGGGCACGTACACCGGGACAAATCGGGCGACCTGTCTTGAATGATTACAAGTAATGTCAAAGTTTTTATGTCTCAACCTGATTTGTCGAGGCCGAATGGGGTCTGGGGAACCGGCGATTTAACCTAAGAAGATAGCAGCTTTGTTTACGAAATCCATGTCGAGGATGATAGTAATGGACGATACGTATCCAGGTCGCAGTACCTGTACTAATACCTTGCAAGTAACACTCGATGAAAACTTTGACTTCTTTTTTAATTCATAAATATATTCCAAAAGCCTAATAGATTGTTACTGGCTATTTCTTTTTTTTTTTTTTTTNTTTTTTTTTTTTTTTTTTTTTGTACTTGAAGCTCATTGGTAAAGAACCGCGCGGAGCAGCGACTGCTTCTCTCTGCCTTATTACTTGGGTTTACCTTGCCATAATTATTATACTGCTACAGCAACTCGTCACTGACAGACACATGTAAGCTTACATACGACTAAATGGAGATGCAAGACATATCCTGTGACACGCGAGGTGTAAAGACAAGTTTGTAAACAGGTGTTTCGATCCCTCTTCCCTATCAACCTCCCCACTGCCCCGCTCTTCTGGTTGGCTTCAAATTTCTCTTAAGCCCCTCCCCCACCCATCCCTCCCCAGTTTATATGGAGCAGACATGATGGGCCGCCCTGTACTATTTTCTCTTAGGGAAAAGTCAAAAGAAAATAACTGCCACTTGGAAATAAGATAAGCGGAGAAAAAAATCAGGTTGCCTGAGCAAATGCCACTCCAAGTAAAAATGTTAAGGATTAAAATAAAGCATTGTGAATTTGTAGATGGGTGCAGAGGGAGAGAGAAAGATCTTCGGAATCTTCTGCAAAGGGCCCCGAGTAGGAAGTGAAGGTCCTGCACATGACTTAAAGCTTTCTTTCTCTTTTATTTTCCTCTTTTCTGCTCCTCAAGACCAGATGTGTTTGCATTCTGCTTTCCAAGGCCAACATTAAATAGAAAGACATATATTGGGTAACCACTATATCACAGCTAGTACTTCGCAGTCGTCCATAAACACAGTCATGTAATCATCGAGTTGAACTTTCCCTCCGCCATGATCATATTTCTTGAAAAGTGTGTGTATGTGTGTGTGTGTGTGTGTGTGTGCGTGCGTGCGTGTGTGCGTGCGTGCGTGAGTGTGTGTGTGTGCGTGTGTGTGTGTGTGTGTGTGTGTGTGTGTGTGTGTGTGTGTGTGTGTGTGTGTGTGTGTGTGTGTGTGTGTGTTTCCATGAAAAAATGTTAAAATATATCTCTTAACAAAGAACTAAACGACAAGGGATATAATTGTAAAATAGTTGTGCTGATTGTCGGGTCTTTGGGGACAGTACATAAGAAGACAGCATCAGGGCTGAAAATGCTTGGTTTCTCGAATAGAGAAGTAAGAAATATGTGTAATTATA
>JAWQUT010000023.1:3749034-3784760 GCA_033807755.1 Ellobium chinense
AGCTCTAAAGCCAGGTACTTATATACATCTGAATCGAGTGGGGAAATGGAAGTGAAGTGTCTTTCCCAAGGACACTGCAACGTAAACCGTCCGGCCCGCGAGTCAAACACATTTTAATAAACCTTAGACTTGACAGTCTTCAGTTTCTAATTCAAACAATCCTACATGCACACATATTAGCTCGCAGGCAGGTGTAAACCAATAAAAAGCCAGTACAAAAACGCTACGGATGGAGCAAAAACGTAGAGTACAAACCCATTACGGGCATCATTCGGCCGTAAGGCGTCTTACAGCCAAATGTGGCATATCCCTCATATGCAAACTAAAGTTTATGCCATAAAAATGACGAAACATCTGAGTGAAATTACAAAACGTATACATGCGTAAAAAAAATAAGTTTTTTTCTTCTCTTGTACAATCGTGAAAAAAGACTTACGAGTGTAATCAATACCGCATGTTGTGTCTCTTTCAGCCGTATATCTTTACACGGTTGGCATACCCACGCTATTTTAAAAGGCCATACATGAGAGTGCCTGCAGACGGTAACGATACCTACACAGGTTATACTATGGCTAAAGTTAGGATTACGTAGACCCACTAATAAATTATACAGGGAGACTCCATCGATGTTATTACGGAGTCTGATTCTGCGGCCGTTTACATGGAGTCAGTATGATACTGGGCCCTTCAGTCAGTAATTTTTCAGGTAAACCTACCACGCTAGGCAATTACAGTATAATCAAGGCAAAAAAGAGATGAAGTGGATTATGTTCTAAGAATGGCTACGTGGTGCATTCCAAAAGCTGAATGAAGTAAAACTGCCACCGGTCTTATTCAAAACTTAAATGGAGGCTTCGCTCAAACCTAGTACCGAGGAGAGTTGAGCAATGAGTGAGTGACAGTGCAAACGCCTATTTATGTGCATGGTGTTGATAACTCCAGCAAAGAGTGGGTATTTTAGATAAGAGAGTCCATTTCGCTTACTGGCAGTGCTTCCAGTTTATAAGCTGACAGCGACCAAGGAGAGCTGTACTTGGCGGGTATGTCGACTGAGGCAAATGATAATTCTATATTGTCAGAATTATAAGCCAATGAGAGTTCAACAAACAATAGAAGCAAAAAAAAAAAAAAAGGCACATACATACTATACACAGACCATGCATACATTAATAAAGCGACTCAAAAAGTGCTCAGAGAGAGGCGCTCCTTTTATCAAATATTTATCCTGCCTTTTCTAGGATTACAGCATTGCATTCAGAGTTCGGCAGTTGTTCAAGATCTTTAACAAAAGACTTCTCTCAATCATATATGAAAAGAATGCATAAAGTTTGGCACCAAAGAAAGGTTTTGCATATATGGATAACTGCCTTCGCATAGCGCCAGCTTCCCTCTCGCTTTTTAACGTGACGAGTCAGCCTCGCGCTAAATCAAAGACCAGTAATGGCGGCCCGCGCCTTGAGGAAATCTTGAATTTCAAGCTGCATTTTCTTGAAAGCACTTGGGCGAAAAACACAAGAATGGGACTGAGAATTTGTGAAAGAATAATGTGGATTTTTAAGACTGAGGCAGATAACTACCTTTGTTCCTTGAAGTGGGAGGGCCTTGGAAGGGACGAGGCCAGTTTAAGCAAAAAAGACCCATCCGAACAGAGAGAAATAAGAATAACCAAAAAGAAAGTGAGAATGATGCTCAATGAGAAGAAAAAGAGAGGGAGAGAGAGAGAGAGAGAGAGAGAGAGAGAGAGAGAGAGAGAGAGAGAAGGTTGAGTTAGAAGGTTGGATCTTCTTCTTGAAATCACGAATGACCTCTACGCCACTGAATAGCGTCCGGAGTGGAAACATAGGAACAAGCGGATTACTTGGTAAGCCCTCGTCTCGCCCACTCAGTGCGGTCAATTTTGCGCCGAAAATCCTGCGGAGCTGGGCCAAATGTTTACCAGTACATTGACCCGTTCGGACCAGTAACCAGAACAGCCGTAGTCTAGGTTGAGCTTGGTCGATCACCTGACTATTAAAAAAAATTACTTCAACGTTATTAAGGGTAAACCAGACTGGAATCTGACTAATCACCGTAATCAAACTCGTTGATCATTGGTCATTTATAGATAGATGATTTTCAATTTCATTCTGTCAGAACATCCAATAAATCCCGCATCATAATTAATAAGCCTAACTGAGTCAGAAATTTTAAACTGATTACTCCGTTTCATTTTCAGAGAAGAGTTTATAACCACCTTAGAACTTTCAGACAAGGACATTGTTCTTTTGATTAAAGGTAAAGGCAATGGACTGAATTCAGACCTTTTAGGAGGATGAGATTTGGATTAGGATCGTATTTCTTCAGGCATTTCATACATGAAAGATTTGGGCAAAATTTTGATAGTGCTAGTTCCTCCAGAGGGCAAGAGGACTCAGAAAACGGCTATATATTAACATGGGTGAAAAGAAAGTTTCCTAGTAAATTAATAATTGCCTCAGAATTCTAGAAACTTAGTTGGGGGGNNGGGGGGGGGGGGGACTATACAGACACCACCTTGCTGTAAGGGACGGGGGTGGGAAATATGACGCAGATTTCAGTTCCAAACACATTTGTCACTACAGCTGGAATGATTAACGTATTAATGGTGAGAACAAGGATTTGGTATGTGGTAAATAATATTTATATTTCTGAAGACACTGGCCAAGCCCATCCAAATTTGCCTGGATCCTTTTTTATATTCCCTCTTTTTTTATGTGGCATTTTACTAATGTCATGAGCCAGAATAAATTAGCGCACAGCCCCATACGCGAGAAAAAGAACCCTTAGCTCATGGGTCCATCATTGAGGTTAGTTGTGCGGCATTATGTTCACAAAGGATGAACATGATCTATAAATAGGACAGGACTGCTTAGGACTTTATTAAATACCTCTGGTATCATGAGCCACAGGAATACAATTGCACAGCTTCGTTTATTATGAAATTTATCATACAGTTAGGTGAACCATATCTTGGGTATAGGTTTCATCAGGGATGAAATATCACGAGTTTTGTATGATAGTGGTGAAATCAAAGCATTTCTAATTAGTTACTGAGCAATGTTCTCGTCGTGTGATTACTTCTTTCTTGCTATGTAAGAGGAGATTTATAGTAATTTAAGGAATAAACTAAGGAAAGTATAATTAATTATTAATAGAGACAGTTTTACTGGTCGTTCAGTATATTCTTCAATTTTTCAGGGAAACTACTCTTCCATTGAATTTGAGATTTTCCCAAATCTTTTAAAAAAAAAAATATTGAAGTATTACGTAAGATTAATTGTATTTTGATGTATATGAAGGCTACGCGTGTTCATATTTTACCATATGAAATTTTACATATTACAAAGAATCCAAATCTGTAGGCAGGTTGCTTTCCTACACTAAGTGATTTTTGCCAAATTTTAAAACAGACGTCAAGTCATTGTGAGGCAAATTTCAAGCTTTTATGCACACTTGTCGTTCAACAGTATGGAAAGGAATTATAGTCAATATCAATTAAGTCTAGTAAATCATTTGGCCTGCTTTTTTCTTTCACATGAACCTTCTTTTCTGTGAAAGATTCTAATCTTTAATGATAAAAAAACACTATTTGAAATAAACCAAGGAGACACTTGTTATACTCGCTATACTCGTTATATATAATATACTTGTTACACTCGGTATATCGAAAATGTGACAGCGATGTTACATCTTCATCTTTCAGCATTCTTTTCACGAGGTATAGCATTATTAAACATTTAATAAGAGGAATATCAAACCATCAAGCTTTAATGAAGATTCCAAAAACGACTAATCCACTATTGTTATGACTAAGTAATAAGTATCTTCGGGAAAATTAACAGTGCGTGAAGAATTTATCCAGGTTTGGCTTTCACTGGTCTCTGCATATGCCGACGTCATATCTAGAAACGTAATTAGCTCTTGTAACCTATGTGGTAATTATCTTAACGACAAAACCACCATTAAAATGATTTGCTTTCTTCTAAATAATATATATAAATAATTTGTGTAATGCCTTTTTTGTATCATATATCTAATAAAATATTTGTAATAAGTAGGTAACATGTCTAACTATCTGCCTTCTTTTTGTCAAAAAAATATGAGACTAATTGCTTCATGCTGACAAACCAGGAATCCGCTGTAGGACTGGATTTCTGTAGTATGTTTTAATAGTCAGTTCCTATACTTTGTATAATTTAGTCATTCCTTTTACTAGTCTGCCCCTGTGTTCCCTGTCGCTTGTATCTTTTTCCCTTTCTCTCTTTTTCACCGGAGCAGGGCAATCAGAACCAGTATGACGACAGACGAAGAGTGCAAACAACGGTGAAATCTTTCTGGGTGTTGTTTAACTGTCCAGTGATGTCACTTGTTTTTGTCCTCTAATGTATAATAAAATGGTGGTCCGCAAAGAAGACAGCTGACCTTTTGACCTCTTGCGACGTAGATAGCAGACACTGGACATTGCAAGACACGACGTGAAAACCCAGAGTAGGCAAGACAGATGGTGGATAAACTCTGACGTACAGTAAGTCCGACCAGCAATTAATAAAGACAGTAGCATTGTTTATTTGAAAGCTGGCCAATCTTGTCATAAGCGTCTTGTTTACAACGTCAATTCAAATATTTTTGCCCCCTCCCTCGACTCCCTCCCTCTCCCCAACCCACCCNCCCACCCCACCCCCATCCCCCACACACACCTACTTTTTATTTTTTTTCCTTTGTAACTACGTATTGGCAGAACTGAAATATTATAGTAAAATGTGCATGCATAGTAATTTGAAATGAATCCTTCTTCCTATCTTTCTTCCTTCTTACCTTCCTTACACCTTTCCTTCCTATCTTCTTATCTGTCGTTTCCTCTTTCCTTCCTCCACTCCTTCGCTTATACCTTGTTCATGTTTCTGTAATGGTTTCTGTTATCTCATTTTTTTTTCTTTTTACCCACCTCTTCAAACCGAAGAACTCTTGTACAGTGTACTGTATCTCCTATCCCACCTTTCCACCTATTCTCACCCACTCAAGCCTTTAGTTCTCCTGAGATTTCTTCTCTTATGTCAATATTCTCTGTACACAATGTGTAAAAGTGAACTTCTCTCAACTCTCCAGAGGAGCGCTGTTGTTTCTGTCTGGCTGAGAGTCTGAGGTAGAGGGGAATGAGAGAGTGGGAGAGAAAAAGAGAAAGAGAGAGAGAAAGAAAGAGAGGGAGAGAACAACACAATTATGAATCACAAGGCAAAGAAAAACAAATGAGGAAGAGGATGATATTGGGTGTCCCCTCCTCCTCCACACATATCCCCATCCCCCCACTCTCCCAACACCCAATTCCGCCCCCCCCCCNNNCCCCCCCCAAAATGACAACAAAAAGTCCCTAGTTTTAGCTTGCCTTTACTCGGAAGAGAGGTAAGGCATTTCCATGAAATTTCTAACAAGATTACTTCAAAGTCGTTCTGGTGCTATCCTTCTCAATGTAATAAACTTTGGCAAGCTTCTACAAAGTGGAAATACAACACTGTGAATTTTTATCAAGATTTCATGATGCCGCTCTGCAGTTATTGTCCTTTTTTTGTTCGATCCCCTCGATAAATTGACTTAAGAGACATTCAGTTCAACGTATATATTCTCTGCCAAGGCCGAATAGTCTGGTTTTGTTTTAGAAATATGGTGACTAAAACGGGAGCCTTTATATATTAAAACACATATTGTATTAGATTGTCATAATTAATAAGTTATCTTGAATGTGAGAGTGGTTTCTTTTGTTTTCTATATTTCTGAAGTTGACTGATAAGTATTTTTAAGCTTATCCTAAGAGGAATATGTTTTTTTAATCAAGGTCTATTGCAAAGCTATAATGACTGTGGCTGATAATCTGGCTCTTCCCAGCACTGCATTAATATTTCATTAATAAAACACTGATAACATTTTTACACCTCCGAAATATGTTACTGGACTTTTAAGTAGCTAGACTATATCATTTATTACAAAAATATCTGTTCTATAAAGTCGCCAATTGCGACATCTCGTCATTTTGCTTTTTTTAAGCAGTTATAGCAACAAGACTGAATTATGTTTAATAATCTTAACACTGCCACGGAAGTTTGTGTGTATGGATAGGGGGCGGAGGAGGGAGGAGTGTGGTGTGCCTTTTTTACTGTCTTCACACCATCAAGGACTCTAAAATTTTCACACCCTCTCTTCCCCCCAGATCCAGAATGTGCATGACATATATTATTATCACTGTACATCTAAAAATGAAATGTATAGGCGTGTATGGCCGTGTGACAATATACGAGTATTTAATCTCTACGGGACTTAATTATAATTGCATCTTTCCTATTATCACTGTCTCAAGCTACCTTCAGTAGAGCAGATTTCAGACTGGGGAATTCTAATCACAGTGTTAACTGTTGAGACAGAGATTTAAAGTACAGGTGCTAGTTCAACAGCACAGATTTCAAACGAAATCGTAAATGTAAAAGTCGAGATAACTATTGTCTACTTTCTCACAACTGCTTCCGTGTTCCCGCGCGACAGTATTTGTGTGTTACTCATTAAAATGCATATGTCAGTGCTAATAGATTTGAATTACCATGTGCATAACCCCTATTGCCAAATTGCTTCTTGTAAATCGCTCTGGTTGTTACGAGTGGACATCCATAGAGATCAACTCTGGAACCTGTAACCACAGCGCAAAGCCATTGAATTTGTCGGCTGCACCCATTCTGTTGTCCATTGCCGGATCTTTCTCCACTCAGGCTCATCTGCCTTTTAACCTGCTTAAGACGGAAAAGCTTGCTAGCAGCGACTCACGTACCACAGTTTGAAAAGCCTTGCCTCACGCTGTCCTTCTCGCCATGAGCCAGGGTAAACATGTTAATGCATTGATGTCTAATTTTGCAGACCTGACACGCATTAACAGCTTCGTGACTGTCGGGTTAAATCGACGTCCTGTTGATCAGGAAGAGACATCGACACCGGAAGGAATATTACTCGAGAAATGAAATAGTTTGTTCTAATTGCATAAATACGCATTATATAAGTAGTCTTAAATAGAAAAGCTACGGCAAATGTTTATGTTAGCCTAGTATTCTATCTCTATTCTCTTTCTCTTTCTCTCTCCCTCTCTCTCTCTCTCTTTCTCTCTCACTCTCTCTCTCTCTCTATCTCTCTCGCATTGTCTAAGTGTGTTTACAAGGCAACATGAAACTTATTTTTCTTCCACTTTCAGTCAGTCATAAAACTGGGCTTTTACTATCCCATATATAACATATCACCATTAACGTCAGACGTCTCAATAACTCAAAGTGATAAACTTAATCAGGATTGTTTAATGAACTCTTTTTGTGAAATCTGCTCCTTTCATGTCTCATTGTGTTTTAAACAAAACAAAACAAAAACCTTGGCTGGACAACTTCCGGCCCTCAGGGCAGGAGCAAACACGGCGCTAACAATGGACGTAACTTTAAGAAATCAGTTAATATTTTTTACATATCAATTATGGCTTGATTTAATAACATCCTCACTCTCCCTTCTCTCACACACACACACACACACACACACACACACACACACACACACACACACACACCTACCTGTTGGAGAGAGGAATATTATGACTGTTGAAAGGGTAGTGCCAGACCTTGTCGGACATCTGTTCTGTATACAGTGACTAGTTTGTGGGCCAAAGGAATTATTTGGAGAGAATGACACATGTAATTTGGTTTGAAGTTTTTAAAGTGTATCAGCAGTTGCACCATAGAGAATGAGCAGTGGAAAAAAAAAACGACAAAAGAAAAAAAAGGAACTGAGATTGGCTTTCTTGACAGGGTAATCATAACAGGAGACAACAGTTAGGACGAATTATTTGAATCCAACATAAACATAAACAAGCAAATAGACACTGAAGTACTGAGTGCTAAACTGTTACAAACTGGTCAGTTTGATCGTTAAATTGCCATAATATCTTTGTTTACTGGTAAATGACGTAAAATTTTGAAACCGTGCAGATTTTGAGCTCGATTTGAATGAGTAAATACAGGAATGCATCTTTGAATACAACACCAAATCATTTTTCAACGAAAGTGCATTACTGAGTTTTGGAAAAACGCTCTTCAATTGCGGTCCAAAGTACTTACGAACGTTGCCTGTCAAGGTTCTGAATTAGGAAAAAACAGGAAACAAATGTATTTGCTGGCAGCTTTTGTTTGTTCTTATGTATACTGCGGTTCGACCAGCAATATAATAATAATAATCAAATGATTATTTGATTATATAGATTTTTCGCCACTAAGAGGGAAAGTATGAGGATGAGGGAGAAGTGAGCAGATACAATGACATGTGATATAAGTTTGATAATATGCACCGCACTTGGTATGTATGTAGAGTGGACAGATGTTGACGCAACAATATTTTAACTGTACACCTAACTCTCACCCATCCACACGTGGAATCATACGAACATGTACAAACAAATACGAACAAAGTCAGACTGTGCGGATCTTTGACCACTCACAATTCACAACGCTCGAACTTCGAAATAAAAAAAAATATATTTGTATTAAAAGAACTAGAGCATCTACGTGACAGGAAAGACGTCTCTGCAAGGAAGTTCGTCATTACTGATGACATCAATATCTTCTAGCCAACTGGGATCTTTTTTAGCATAATATGTTTGCCAAGGCACGCCAGTGATGATACCATTAATTCATTCTTGCTTTGATGACATAATGCCATATTAAGCAACGTGAGTAGAGTTGAGCCACTTTCGTAAATACCTTTCACAATTCCCAAGTCGAATGTGAGGAGTTAAGGGTAAAGGACAGTAATCAAAAGTGCGTTCAGGAATGGATGTATTATTATTTTTGACGAAATTTTAGGCTCAGGAGACCATTGATCATTTACACACGTAAAAGTAATTACTAGCGGATGAGAAAAGACGCGGATATTTGAAAGGAAGCAAAATATTAGGGATCTGTTTTTAACAGATGCGTGACGTCACAATTACCAATGGTTACAATGTGAACTAACCACCTATCATGATAACTGTATAAAGAGGTTGTTTAATTTAGGTGGCAGTCTAAACTCTTATTACCAGTCACAGTTAACCTGGTTTCCGAGTGTTTAAACTGAGATTCCGGAAAATCACTTTCTTGTCTTGCAGAAGTGGCGATTTCGGGATGATGGTCTTCAGTAAACCACTTAAATTAAAGTAGATTAGAGTCTACCGAAGTTTTTAATCAGGAGAAATATTTTTCGACAGTTGAAACAAAACGTGTTAATGCTTAGCAGTTATGTAATAACAAAGAAACAATTTTTAGTTCATGTGTTGCCATTGAATATCAGTGCTAGAATTATAATTGCCAGAATGATTATAATGTTTGTTTTAATCCCCGGCCTGCACCCAGTGTAAAGCAATCATGATTCATGCTCAATTCCTTAATGGAACTGCACCAGTTATATCAGTAAGAGAACAGAGATGGAATATCTTGTGGCTTTTTTGACAGGATGATCATATGCGAAGAGAGAGAGTGGGCAAGGATAGTCCTCATGGGGAGATTAATTTCGCACAAAATAAAAAGTGTAGCCATAAAACGGCTAATCTGGAAATACGACACAAAATATACCTTCTGGGTATAAGATTTTAACTCATATTGATCGTAGGCCATGTTTTTGAATTCATAAAGCATATAAAAATCTTACTCTTAGAAAAATTTATCCTAGAATCTGCCTTAGATTGTAAAGCAACCTTTTACTATTGTTTTCATTCCGCTTATCTCCTGATCGCATTAAGTGAAACCCAAACACTATCTATATTATAATCAGTAGGCCTATGAAAGCCTAATTACACAGTACTCTTTGACTCCCGAACGAAATAAAGTGGGCTAGATGAAGATTTTTTGCTATTGGAGTGTCTAGATTCGTTTCTATCTCGCTCTTAATCAAAACATTAGCTTGACCATGAGGGGTGTCGGGTTCTGAAATGAGGGCGAAGTAAGAACAGCCCAGACCCTGACAATGAACTTAAATCTGATGGTTCAGTATCGCTATTACGAGGGTCACTGTTCTGCCAAGGACATTTCAAATGGGAAATCAATTATATTTTGAATTATATAGACTCTCGGACTAGACACTAGGATGTTCACACATGAATTCTGAGAAAGTTCTGTGATCTCGTGGCTGTGATACTCGAAGGTGGGAGTTCGTGGGTTAACTATGTTGTCATGGCTTCACTTCAAGAATACTTAGAAAGAGCTAATATGCAACTTACGAGTAGTGAATGCCACACTCTTCACCATAATAAGTGATAAATGTGGCAGTATGGCAAGCTTGGACCCCATCACTTCACTGATTTTCAGTGGATTGATAAGATGTGGAAGAGTAACTTACTGATATTATCATTGTCGACAACCATAACTCTAATGAAATGATTATAAGATGTAAGTCAATCACCCGTCCTGTGTTTGAACTTTGCTCAAACGCTACTTCTTCATTTACGTTATTTTACATATTATTTGTCATCATCTCAGGGGTGGATTCAGTGGGACTCTGTGGGACTGTCCCTGGTGATTTTCAAAATTCATTTATTTCCAGGCACTTCGACATCGTCAATGAAGTCTTAAAAAAAAAAAAGATTAGAAGTAACTTAAAAAGTGGAGGAGTCGCTTGACATAAAATGTCAAATACGTGGAGCCTGATGATGAACTCACGATGGATTTTTATGGAGACCAAAGAGAAGAAAGAAACACACACACACACACACACACACACACACACACACACACACACACACACACACACACACACACACACACACACACACACACACACACACACACACCAAAAAACATGATATACACGTGTATTTCTAAAGATACATTTCAAAATAGATCTGTATATTTATTTTTAAAAAGATTACTTCTCATTCTTCCTTTTTATCTGTTACGTCTAGAGTAAATCTACTTGATGACAATAATTTGGTGGTAACGATACGCATGTTCATACACATCCCTCCTCCTACTCCCAAGTCGTTACTAAGCATTTTACCTCAAAGGACCCCCATCTCCCCAAAGTATCTAATAAACAATATGCAGTTCTATCAAGGATTTCATAATTCTTATATGATGTGAGGAATATTCATCAGTTACGGAATGAACAGGTTCTCAATACAACCGAGCAGTGAAGGGCGAAATATAAGTAGTGTTTATAGCAATAATTATAGATTATAGAGCACGAGCACCCAATGGCCTTTCACCCCCGCATCCATTGCGTCTATAGATGTTCGTCTTGTAAGGTACCGGCGAAACAGGCATTTAAAATGAACCTCTGATGTGTTTCCGTTTCATTTACGTAGCTTTTAGTGTACCCCTGTCCATCAATCTTTCTGTCACTCCTACGATATTAGTTCAGTGGTTATCTCACTCATTAAAGCTGAGCATGTAACACGCCTAAACGAATTAATTTGCACTAAAATAATTTATCCCCCCTCCCCCCCAAATCGTATAACGTATTTAATAACACGCCCACGGGTGCAACTCTCTCTACAGTAATAGAAATAAATCCATCCTGTTTTTCCGGGTTCTTTCCTCTTAGCCTCTTTGCTTTGGCTTAAACACAAAAAGGTTATGACAATAGCAATAAACTATGGCAAAACACTACACGGAACAAGAAGAAAAAGGGAATTGTCACAGTGGCGGCTCCCTAGCTGAAACAATACTTGGGTGTGTGTGTGGTGGAGGCGGGGGGCTTTGTGATGACCAGTTAGTGACGAAGATGAGAATTTCCGGGAGCTTGTGCGACCTTCTGTTTCACACATAATATACTGGATGCCTTAAGAAAGCTTTGAGTATCTCTTGATGACTACTCACGAACAAAACGTCACCTCATTCCATCCCGCCCTGCACAATCATGGCATCACCATCATCATCATCATCATCATTATTATCATCATCATCATCATCAATTTTAAAAATATAGATAATCTCAAAAACTGTGACATGAACAAATGTAATAAAAATAAATGTTCCAAATTTTTGGACTTGTGTCCTTCGACAGGGAACAAAGAGACCATAATCATCATCATCATCATTATCTTCATCATCATTTGGAACAAAGATATATATTTCAAAAGTAAAAAAAAAACCTTCTGCCCATACCAAAGAAGAAGTATTGTCCCTTCTATCTTCGTCATCATCACCATCATCATCTTTCATCATTTAAAAACTGAAAAATTAAAAGCTCAACCTTAATTCAAGGAATTTATTAAAAATCTAGTTAAGAATAAGACCGAAAATTACTTCTAAACGTTTCGGCTCTAAGGCCTTTATCAATAGAATGAAACAAGAATTATAACTTTCGCAGTAAAAGCAACCACATTAAGAAGAAAAAGAAAAGACAAGCATGGAAGAGTGGGCTAAAGTAAAAGTCAATTGTTGATCGATTAAGTGGGGCGGTCTTAAAATAGCGGGTAAAGACAATAAGAACTGAACCTGGATCACGGGATAAGACAGAGTAGAGGAGTGAATAATAATTAAGGTAAGAAGAAAAGAGTTGTGCGTAAAAGGGGGGAGGAAGTATGAGGGTGCTCCCCCAAGAAAAATCTGAGCTACAAACAGTCAATAAAATAGGTGGTGGGAGAAAGCAGCGGGTCAAGTTAGGAAGCCATACATTTAAAAGAGACAAGCTTGGTATATCTCGGCAACAAAAAAATAAAAAAATATACGACTAGAAGAGGCCTAACTATGCGCTACCACTAACATAATATTATCATTATCAAAAGTATATGTTATGCAAGGTGGGTAAATAAAATACGGAAATTAGGATTTAAATGAAAAACGAGGGGAGAGTCCAGGCGGGCTCTCCGAATGCTGTAGAGGTACAAACAATGGGATACGATTAAGCATAAAGACGAAACAGCATTTATAAAGCATAAACCCATGAGGAAGGAAAGGGTAAAAATTAGGGGAAGGGGGAAATCAGTTTTCAAAAGGATAGTTACTGAAGTGAGGTTCTTCAATATTAAGACCTCCACGGCAGCGGTGAGACCCCAGGTTCCACATCCAGTAGGACTCTCGCTCATTAAGGGCAGTCCCACTGGGGAGAATGGCCAATTTCTATGCCTTGGAGCATCATGTCCCTCACACCTCTGTGGCCAGGGGAGCTGAAGTGTTCCCCTATCGGTACTGACTTGTTGTTTGTAACGACTGAGTATCTGTGGTTGTTGAATCTGGTTCGTAGTGCGGTGGTTGTTTGACCAATGTATTGTTTGGAGCACTGTCTGCAGGAGATGAGGTAAATAAGGCTATGGGTGCTGCAGAGAGGTTGTTTGAAGTTAGATGAGGTGCTGTGAACGAAATGAGGTATTTTCAGACGGGTCAGTTACACCACGTGATCTAGGGATTTTGCTAGGATATTTTTTAAGTGACGAGTAATCATACATGAGCAGAGCATGTAAACAAACCAACGTGTGAGCAAGATTTCCTAGGTCACGTGATGGAGCTGAAAATACCTAATTGGGTTTAGTCATGAAGGGGCATGTTTTACATCTTGTACTTTCACAGGATTGGTTCTTGGTGGAGCGAAGGTGAGTTCCTGGTTGAGGAGAGGCCACAGCAGCGGGAGGACGGGTTTTAATCATCATCTTCATCATCATCATCATCATCATCATCACCATCATCTTCATCATCATCACCACCACTACCGTCATCATCAATTGTGGGCCTGTCCTGTTATCCTGCTTTCCCTCATTCATCTAGGGTCGTTCAGTATCCTATGTGACGCTCAGATAAAAGCATCAACTTCGAATCGGTTGAGGTCAAGATCTAATGAAATGGGAAGACAGAGACATGTTTTGGCAAACTGTCAAACTGCGTCTGCCTGTCATTCTGCATCTCCGGCCGCCTGCCTGCCGGTCTGTCTGTCTGTCTGTCTGTCTGCCTGTCTGTCTGTCTGTCCTCTTCCCTGATCCTGTTTATTATGTCTGTCAGACCCCCTCCCACCTACACTTCAATTTCCAGTCTAAAATCTGCAGCGAATTCACACAAACACAGTTATAAATCTACACCCAGCACCTAAATCCTCTGATCAACAACCGGTTTTTGCTTGGCCCAGTCGACTACTTACATTATGGCGAACCACCAGGTTTATTGTAAGGTGGAAGAGGTTTGTTTCAACTGTTAATTGTTTTATTACAGTGCTGCTATAGTCACTGATTCTATAGTCAATTTCCTTGGTGTAGTGCTGTGACTACTGTAGTTGTGAATCACCTGTTAATTTGGACATTTTTCTTATTCAAATGTGTGCTGGCTCTAATTTCTTTCTGTTCTTTCCTTCCACTTTATTATTTTTTTTCTATTTTCTTCACCTCTTTAATCTCTTTTTTTTTCATTGTGCTCTCCTGTTTTCCCTCATGTTTTCATAAATAATTATCGTCACCTTCACTACTTTTGTTGTTGCTGTGACTGTTGTTGCTGTTGTCGCCGTTTTTGCTTACTCATTCCAAGACATATGTAATTATTCTGCGAACTACTAATAATGTACTCAGTACCACCACATCATATAATAATCTCCGAATCATAAACAGGATCTTAAGACTCTAAAGGCCTTTAACTATAACCTCAGTCTGTCCATCCATCCATCCATCCACTGTTGTCATTGGGGCACCATCACGTCACGGTCAACCCCACTTCATAACAATTCCCGCACGGTCCATCGACTGAATAATGTCAGATTAATGTCACTATCAACATTATAGGCTACAGCATGCACCGGTACAACGTCACTCGGACCAAGTAAGTTTTAATGTTGTTGCTGTCATCGCTATTCATGTTTCTATGTGCACAGCTTCATTATGTATAAAGAAAGGCAACCCTCTCCCTCCCTCCTCCGAAAAAAAAAGGAAAGGTCGGGCCACTCCTCTGTACAAGAATCAGAGTGGACATGAGAACTACTCCAACACTAACTGCGTCAGAGATATCCGCGGCCTAGTATAGGATGGGACATTGCTGTGGTCAAAAGTCTAGGTGTGATATTGTGACACAGCTATTGAAATAAGCGGGACGGATAACAGTGATACACTGTCATGACCGGATTTCGGTTGGTTTGTTTATTGTCATTTCTTTACCCTCCGTGAGCTCGTTGTCAGCTTCCGTTTCTGTGGTATTAACCAAATGTTACATTTGAACAGAAACATCAAAACATATTTTAAAAATACACTCACTCAGTTTTTGAAGAGCCATTCCGCGGCGGTTTCTCCCCAGAATTTCTTGAAATTTTGTATGCCCTTGCCCCAGTGGTGTTCCTTTTTAAGGTTTTGTTAGTCCAAATGACCTTAAAGTATTATTTTGTTTAAAACTGGTTTGTATCGTAAACAAAGCCTTGCGGAATCTCCCACCGCACTTTTACTGTGTTCCGCCTTTTATTACTGCGGCTCGCTGCGCACGCATGCCACCTATTGGGCAGATATACATATGAAGTTTGCATACAGAGGTTGCCAAGTTTACGTTATGAGATCAACTTTCTTGATAGATCTGATCACAATGATTTTGCTAGTATGAATGTAACATGAGTTTGGTTGCCCGCTTCGTTTCTCCATTCCCGGGCGACGCTGGGAAACCTGAGTTAGTACACAGACATTATGCTTTGAAAGTATTCGCGCACACAAGACATATTATTATGGAATCTGAGAGGTATTTTGCCAAAGTGCAAGCGTCACTTTCGAACATTTTGTCTTTTTTTTTTTCTTGCCGGTGGTGGAATCTGTAATATAGTCCGCGCCATTGCTATTGGTCCAATGTTTTCATTAATAGCATTCTTTTGGTACGCTCCATAGTCTGCATTTTTTTTGCACACAGACATTAATTACATTCTCCTTCGGAATTATATTTTGTTTAAGGATATCTCGTAGAGAGATCTAGATTTTTCCTCATTTAATAATATATTACCCTTCGGACTTTGTCGAAGCGTAAATATTGTACTGTCGAAGCACAACGCCTCCTCNCCCCGCCCTTTTCTTCTGTGACAGTCGAACAGAAAGGTCCAGTATTAGCCTCCGAATGAAACACAATACATAAACGACACACACAATGTATTCAGAGAGCTTTAAACGTGGGGATATGGGAAACCCTACACATAGCTACTGCTTATGCTTATGTACCCGGAGGGAGCTTTTCTCTGTTCTGCATTCTGTTGGTTTTTGTAGGTTTTTCAAAGACTTTCACGGGTTGCTGACCTTACTTCCAGCCCATAACATACGAAGACGGGTAATTGCTATATAAATATGGGGTCAGGGGAGATTCCACAACACAATGTACCTGCAACAGGGTAGTAAATCGCAACACATTTCGAAGATTTGAGGCTAGCAGATTGATTCAAACATGTCAGGTAAATGAAGCCAGTAGCACAGTTCTCTATCCACAAAGCAGCGTAGCCTTTCTTTGACTAAGGCTATCATGCGTGTAGCTTAAATTGGTGTTAATAAAACTACCTGTGGACATTACTTTATCCTGCCCTAGGCATTGCATCAGTAACTGTTCATGAATAAGAAGTTCCCTTGGTCTATTTCCAGAGTCCTGCTGTAACATTTCCCTGTGTGCCGGCAAAGTAGCAAGCAGCATCACAAAATAGTATAATGAAGTGACGAACAATGAGGGTTTCAGTCAAGACTGTTCTGTCCATGTTCATGTGTTTCTGCCAAGTGTGTCAGGTATTCTCCTTGTATTCATATGTACAAGCATTAATAATTTTCCACGAACAACTGCAAGATTAGTTAAGGCGACTGTTTGTTAATATTAGTGATTATTGATGAATTTAAGTCATGAAAATCAAACAATCAATATGTGTGTGTGTGTGTGTGTGTGTGTGTGTGTGTGTGTGTGTGTGTGTGTGTGTGTGTGTGTGTGTGTGTGTGTGTGTGTGTGTGTGTGTGTGTGTGTGTGTGTGTTGCACAAAGTACAGTAAGGCTTTATCAAAGCTGATCTTTTTTCTTACATTGTAGCTGGAGGAGTTTTATGATTTCATGTTAGAAAAATATGTTCATCACAGAAATATGATTATAACTGGCGACTTTAACATCCATGTTGGAAATGCAGCTGACCCATTGACTATGAAATTCTTAGAATTGCTGAAGTCGATGAATCTTCAACACATGGGCACAACCATACCCTTGATCTCGTCATTTAGATACAGAAAATTTCAACAACTACAGACCTGTTTCGAATTTGAATTTCATCTCCCAAATTATAGAAAAAAAATTGTGTCTTCAAGATTACACAGCTAACTGAAGGAAAATGGTCGGTATAACAAATTTCAATCAGCATATTGCCAGATGCACGGTTCTGAAACAGCGCTACTTCGTGTGCATAAGGATGCCATCCGTCACATTGACCAGAAGAACCTTACAGCACTGGTTTTGTTAGACCTCAGTGCCGCTGTTGACATCATAGATCGACAGCTGCTTCTTTCAAGAATGAAGGATTATTTTGGAATAAAAGGAATGGCTCTCAAATGGATATATTCTTATCTTGGTGGCAGAACACAGTGTGTGCAGATTAATGCATCCGCCACCGCAGTCTCATCATTACTATCACAGACAAACATCATAATCTCAGAACCCATGGAATTACAGCTTGGAGTGCTACAGGGCTCCGTATTAGGGCCTCTCCTCTTCATTCTATATACCAGTCCCTTGAGTGACATTATCAAGAACCATGGAGTGGAACATCACATGTACGCAGATGATACTCAGCTCTACATCCCACTGCGGAATGGAATTCAAGCAGCAGAGGTAGTCAAGAAGATTGAAGACTGTATTAGTGATGTTAAGAAGTGGATGATGATTAACGAGCTGAAACTAAATGACTCTAAAACAGAAGTTATTGTGCTGGGAACTAAGCAACAAAGAAATGGTTGTAACGTAGACTATTTGAGTGTGGGTGATTCAAGAATTCATATATGGAATTCCGCATCAGTAAAAAATCTAGGTTCCTATTTTGATTCTGATCTCTCGATGCAAACATCTGACTAAAACTTGTCAAGCTGCTCACTTCCATCCAAGAAATATCAGTAAAATACGAAATATGATAGACTTAAGCACAGCAAACTTCATTGTCCATGCTTTTATCATGAGCAAGCTTGATTGCTGTAACTCGCTGCTGTTTGGAGTCCCTAAATGCACACTAAATCGTTTCCAGAAAATACAAAACAAAGCTGCTAGATTAATAACACAATCACATCCCTCAGTAACCACTGAGTCTGTTCTTAAATCGCTTCACTGGTTGCCTATAAAGGAAAGAGTAAACGTCAAGATCTTATGTTTCATTTTTAAGTGTTGATATGGACAAGCCCCAGACTACATGTCAGAACTAGTGAAGATGTATCTTCCAATACGTTTACTAAGATCAGTGTTGGTGCAATGCTGCTTGAAACACCCACAGTCAGATTATCGCTTGGTGAAAGGGCCTTTTCTGTAGGTGGTCCTAAACTGTGGAATAACATCAGTTTTGAGACAAGGAAAAAGTGAAAACATCATGATTTTTACAAAGAAAGTCAAAACAGAATTGTTTAAATTGGCATGTGATTTTCAGTAGTCGGTGATCATTCACATGAAGCAGTAATGAAAGTGGTTTTTATTAACCTTGCGCGGTTGGGTGTGAATGCCTATTGTGAGTAAATGATGTATATGAGAGTGAGGTGTGCTTAAAGAAGTGTAAGGATGTAATTCATGTCTAAATCTTGTGTGTTAAGCAGCGCCATTCAGATTTTATGTGCGCTATAGAAATTAATTATCATTATTAATATTACTCCCCTCCCCTCTCTTCCTGCCGATAGCTCACGACTGAACTTGGAGCTCATGATTGTGGCTTTACCAGTCTGTGCTTCTTCATGCGTGCGTGCGTGTATGTGTGTGTGTGTGTGTGTGTGTGTGTGTGTGTGTGTGTGTGTGTGTGTGTGTGTTTGTGTGTGTGTGTGTGTGTTTGTGTGTGTTTGTGTGTGTGTATATGTGTATGTATGTGTGTGTGTGTGTGTGTGTGTGTGTTTGTGTGTGTGTGTGTGTGTGTGTGTGTGTGTGTGTGTGTGTGTGTGAGGGTGGCTATCAACACAAGATATCCGTGTCAGTGTTTGTTTGACAATAAGCTTATGTGTATTCCTGATACAGAGTATAGTAAAAAAATGCAAGTAAAGTCACCGAATGCACTACCTTTTTCGCTAGTTTGACCGGTATCAAATAAAATAAGCGACTAACATGCAGCAGAAAAAGCTATAATCACTTACTTGGCGAAGCTGATTTTGCGCAACGTACTTTTCCTTACTGCAATTACGCCTGTGGTAGTTTCTTGGTGGCAATAGGATCTCATGACACCTACAAAATTTAATGTCATATGACAAAGCCAAAAAACTGACTCCTCCATACCCACCCAGTCCGCCCCCTTCCATCCTTTTCCTCAGAAGACATCACACTGCAGAGCAACCACGAGACAGGGGTCAGCAAGTTCGAGGGATATTAGTGTGAATGGGTGATTGATTGCGTCTTAACAGCCATGTGCATTTTGAGGTGGGAACTAAAGGGGGAAGTGGGAAATACAGCACTATGTAGATCTATACACGAGAGTAGACGTAACTTGAAGTGAACTAAATTTATCAAGCCAGTAATAAATTCACTATCGATGACATATCTTTCCTGGTTCTCGTCCAAAGCTCTTGCGTAGGTTTTAGTATGGTAAGATATAGCGTTTGGTACATACAGAATGTACATGCATGCTGCCATTGTAGAAACTTTCGTTGGCGATGAAACTGCATATTTCTATTCTTTTTCACTGGTTAAGCAATCCACCTGGGTGTTCGTGTTCATGATTTGTAAACCTGTGGTACCCTTTAATCTTTCAGTTTCGGTTCAACTGTCTTCTACGGAAGAAATAATCCGAAAGCACGTGCATGTAGGCTACTGGTTCCAAGTCATGCTCTAGATGATAGCCACATGATGCCGCTCGCTTACACATGTTTTGTAACACCTTTGCATCAATCTTATTGACCAAGCACCACCAGATTTACTGGTCTACACTAGTCTCGGCTGCTGACTGAGAGGTAAACAAGTTACCGCAGAATACCGACATATAAACTCAGAGATGATCTTACGCTGTTTATTGATTTTGTATGTAATACACACATTATCAAGGCCACAACAGTGCCAGTACTATGAATCCTTTCTCCGATCCCATTTTCGCACAAGAACGCGGGTCTCTCTCTTTTGTCACTAGAAATTTTGGAACCCCCCTTCCTTCCCCCCCTCCCCCCCCCCCNCCCCCCCAAAAAAAGTAGTTGGGCGGTGTCGTCCCTCATTTCCCTCCCTTTTCCCAGTGTTCTTATGGCATTGGTCTTGGTTGACTTTAGCGGGTTAGCTAAATGGTCACTTATGTGGCGGTATTTTGACGATATTCTTAGATGTAGATGCTCTATTCGGAGACTTTCAAACAACTCAGAGTAATATTTCTCTAGATGACTTGAAGAAAGGTTTTATCTGAAGACAAATGATGCTTCTAATTCCTCCCTTCCTCTATTCTCCCTACTCTCTTCCCCGCCGTATTGTGGCGTGAGCATGCTGAAATTCTTTTCATAAACCCACATTCTCTCTTCCCCCTCCCCCAACCATCTCCCCCACACACACACCTGAACACATACAAAAATGTGCTGGCAAATAAAACCAGTAGGTTTATGGGACACTTACTGATCACAAATGCAAGACTCTCATTGTTACATTGAGGTCCTCTGGGGCTAAACCGCTACAGACACTACTTTAACAAACAATATCATTATTTTACTTTGGCTTTCAGAGCTCTTGTTGTTGAATCAACTCTGTCACAGCTGGATGTAAAGAGGTTTCAATGTAACATGTAGTCACCAGTCAAAACAACTCTGTGCTCATGGCTCTAACACTCATCTCGAAGGATGTGCGAGCGCCCCCTATAAAAGTGTTCTCCTTTCAGCACTAACAACTCCGGCCGTTGCCTGTCTTTATGTGGTTGAGGATCATGACTTTTGTGCACTGTTGCAGTGTTTTCTTCTCAGACTGTTTACATCGTGAGAGTATGAAACCAGTAAATCAATGCGTGGATTATCTTGAATCGGATCATCCAGGAAGTCTTCACACTGATACTTGAGAGGGCAGTCTTTGGGCGCGGCTTAAGGGTTTGGTGGGAGATGGGGAGGGCAAGGACGAGGGAGTAGGCTGTACTTCGTCGGAGCCCCACATATCTCTAATCCCCTAACAAGGCCAGAGATGGCAGTATTGAAGGCCACAAAACTAGTATGACATTAAAAAGACAAACCAGAAACAAGAAAGCAAATTTTATGGTCAGGTAGTAATGTTAAGTTGGTCTGCGTCGAGTATGTGGGTGAGTAGAGATGGGTCGAGTAAAACGGTAGAGACAAGCTCTAGCTCACACATAGGTGCTTTAATACATGCTATGGGGAGACCATTATAGTAGTTTCAATAGTTTAAGTGACAAAGGGATTGTGTATAATAATATGTGTGACAATGTCTTGTCTCGAGAACCACTTTGGTTGGTCTGTGTGGTCCCACTCTCCAATTTCAGTCATTTGAGAACAGTCGAAAGAAAGCTCAGCTGCGAATGTTACAGAAATTAGTACTTTTAATAACACTAATGAAGAATAGTCTATATGGTCTTAAAGGCTAAAATCAAAACGTCAAAGTAGATCAGACTTGCTATATATAGGCTCAAATTAGTCTACATCTCATTAGAAAATAACAAGGCAAAATCTAGAGTGTGTTGAAGCTTGAAATATCAAAATGAAATAGCACACATCTGGGTGATTTTGTGACTCTTTCCTGACCATAGGCAATATAAATTCGTGATCCATCTTAATCCTTTGGCCCATTGCCTCAGGTATTCACTATCCTCTATAATATTCCTTATGGGGAGTCCATTGTTTATTTTGGTGACTTCATTTAATGCCAAAATAAATATAATGCGGTTTTTTTTTCACAAAATCTGTCACGCTTGTTCGCTGTTTTGGTGCAATAAAAATCCACAAATCTAACAGAACACATAATTTGGGTCTTCCTTACACATTCTCGGATCACCTGACATCATTTGTTTAAATACTTGTCCACTATATCTAAACCTCTGATAAACACTAGCCCATACAAGTGACTTTAACTTTCAGAACATTAAGATTTATCTAGACAACTAAATTAATTAGATTATAGACTACGTACACACAAAAAAAAGGAAAAAAAATGATGTATCATGTTCGAAAGAGGTATGAAAATCCGAATGAAAATAGAGCGCGAAGCTTGGGTCGGTGCAATTTAATTTTTAGAAGTGATGTATAAGGACGTTCAGTCACACACAGCTATGCTAGAAGGAAATTAATCATGTCATTTCCTTTTGACAACATGTGAGCTGAGGGAACTAACCCTACATTAATGTAACAAAATATTGCAATTTCTTATAGCCCAACACCCAGAGTCAAACTGTGGCCAAACCTGATGTGATAGGCAAAAATCGTTGTGATATTTGGAATCAGCGCCCCTAAACTAGTAGTTTTATACGACAGTGTTACATTTAAGGGCGATGTTTGGAAGGGAGACGGTGGTGGCACGGAGTGAGTAGAGTAGAGCCATCTCTGCAGGCCACCGCTGCTCCAGTATGAAAGGAACAGAATACAGGGGCAGGAAATCTGCCCTTGCTCATCTCTTTATTTTTCCTCATTTTTCCCCATACCAAACAGCGGCGGCCAGAGACAACACTTATGTCTCTAGAAGGAGGCAGAGACACACAGATAGAGAGAGAGAGAGAGAGAGAAAGAGAGAGACAGAGGCAGAGAGACATAGAGAGAGAGTGAGAGAGAAAGGAGAGAAAAGAAGGAAAGGAGAGAGAAGGAGAGGGGAAATTGGGAACAAAGTATTCGGTCTTTCCTCTTCTTTAATCCGCAAAAATAAAGAGGATGAAAAATGTGATCTTCCCGAGAGAAGTAGAGAGATTAGGATGAAGAAAGAGAAGTTGGGAGAAAAACTGCGAACGACTGATATCTCTATGTTTGGATCTCCCCACACGACATATTTCTATGGCTTCCTCTCCTCCTACTCGCCATAAGCTGATAGCTTCGCCATTGATAGCAGTGTTTATTCTCCACACATTGGATTCCACGTCTGCACTGTCGCATACAAGAAAAGTGCTTGAGAATTTGAGATACCGATATTAGTAAAATAATAATTGTATTTCGATCTCCTCTGATCCCTGACCTAGCGCTGCAGCATAACAAGAGCAACAATACCAAAAACCGATGGTTTACCTTACATTTTCTACTTCCATGACGGTCACATTTCAGGCTATTTCACCCATAACTGTTCCCATTTCTTCGACTACAACAACACTACCTAACTCTATATCACAGTTACCAACACTGCTGCCTCTCTACTAATACTACTACTGTTATTATTACTATATTACTATTAGTATTACTACCACTAATATTACCACTGCTGCCTATATTACTACTACCACCACCATCACTACCACCACCACCACTATTACTACTACTACTACTACTACTACTACTATTACCACCACTACTACTACTACTACAAAAGTAATAACTAGTACTACTAATACAACAACTACCATTACAACTAGGAATAGTACAATGACGACAGACTGTCAGGAGTTAAAATGCCATTTTATCATTTAAACAGGGCCTATTTCCGATTTCATTAACCTGTGAAATACATTTTTCTTATAAAGCAGTAATACATAACTTCGACTTTTAATCCACTATAAATGCATCAAATGAAAACGTTCACATATATGAATGCATGTTACAAGCATTTATATGCGTTGAGGTTATAAGCTAATATCAAGGCTTGATTACAAAAATGAGTGAACAAGCAGATCCACAGTTCGTGATTTCCGGATCTAGAAAAATTTTAACCATGGTGGTCTAGTATTTGGAACTTTTTGTGTCACGCTTCATTCAGTGCTTTGGGGAGTGATGAGTCCCAAACTGGGCAATGGCCATTTAGGGAGGTCGTATGTACGAAATTAACAGAATATTTTATTTCTATTGGAGTTTGTAAGGATCTGTAACTAGTATTTACTTGATTTCGAATTTATGAAATTCGTCACACACTTATCATATTCGCTCGCCAACAAGTGACAGTTTGTTAAAGACTTTTATTTGAGTCCTCAAAATGATATCGCTGACTATATCTGAGGCTCTCATGGGATACTGGCACCGCAGCCTCCTGTGCCAGGGGTTTGAACGAAGTTTGAGGTGAAACGTAAATGGTCCAGAGTGTTATTAGTAACTTATCGGTGATGTTGACACTGACAGCATATCGATCCTAGCGGGGTCTCCATATCTCCATGTAAAAATGGTGCTATACAGGGACAAACCTAGTGCTTAGTTTAGAGTTATGGTTTGGATTGGGAAAGAGAAAGTACATTATTTATTATGAGTGTGGTCCTAGATACTGATTCAGATTCTCCGCTGTGTCCTCTTGCCTGACACGTTGAATCCAGACACATGTTCTGCCTTTTTGGAGACTCTTCTGCATTCAATTTTTTTTTTCCAACAGAGTGCTTGGAAAAACGATAAATATTGTTCGTTGCTTGGTCCAAGGCTTTGTAATGTGAAAGAAGTTAATGTTGACACTGATTAGATCAATAAAAGTGCAAAGATATTAAAGACATGGTTACTTTGCATTGTAAGACCATCACCCTTCAGCACCAGTGTGCCAAAAGCTGGGCAAAATAAACTTCGTTTCATGCAATTTTTACCGTGCATCATGCATTAGATGTTTTCAATTCTTAAAAATACACTACTATGTGGAAAATTGTGGATTTTATTCAACAAATTGATAATGATGTGTGTGTATGTGTGTGTATGTGTGTGTGTGTGTGTGTGTGTGTGTGTGTGTGTGTGTGTGTGTGTGTGTGTGTGTGTGTGTGTGTGTGTNGAGAGAGAGAGAGATAGAGAGAGAGAGAGAGAGAGAAAGAGAGAGAGAAATAAAGAGAGAGAGAGAGAAAAAGAGAGAATAATAATACAATATTTTATTTCCTGCGCCCTTCCCTCCTGTGCCGCACGCACTACATGGAGGCTGATATGGGATACAGGCCTGTAGCACTAACAGTGGGACCCATCTGCAGGATCTATGTTTCTCTGAAATCGCCGCGCTCCTAAATAAAAGACCCTGGAAGATTGGAAAGGGGTGGGGTAGGGTGAAGAGGAAAGGGTGGGAAGAGAGCAGTAGATTTTAAATTGCAGGAAATTGCTTATCTTTCTTAACGTTTGTCCCTAGATTTACAATTAAAATATTAGTACTTTTGATATGTTGATATCGTTGATATTCCCTTGAAAAAGTAGTCCATGTTTTTGGAGCATGGCCTTCAACAGAGCAGGGCTAAGTTTTGAGGGCTCCTGATCCGTATTCCCTTCTGTCTCGGGGGTTGTGGAGGATGGGATATGGTTCAAGCTTTGTTATGAAAAAGAAAATTTACTGAACTGTAAAACTGATTGGTTTATTTTCTTCTTCATCTAATGTGTTTCTCTTTCTTGTCTCCACCCCTGCTGAGTATGTCGCTAACCTTCTCAAGACAGTTCACCTATTTTAACCTCTTCCCCAGGTTCCCAGGATAGAATGACATTAGCATCCTCTTTGTCCAAAGTCTAAACTTGTTATGGATCATAAGAAACGCTATCTGCCTTCAGATCAGTAGGGCACTTCCACATTTTAAGCAACACACTACCATGTATACCAATAATGCAGACTGTTGTATTCATGAGCGTCATGCAGACTTCTTAATTTTGGACATCATATCGTTTTGCGTGTTAGAAGTCATATAGGCCTGTTAATCCCAAACCTTTAAGCCTGTAAGATGACCTGTTTGTTTGCCACATTTCAAAATATGGATTAAAGAATTATAACAGCACCTGAGTGTGGGGTGAAGGGGTCGACTCTGCAAAGCTCCATTGCTCTATTCGTGAATCCGAAAACATGGAAGTGTAATTCTGCAATATGAGTGTGATCACACCATGACACAATCTTTGCTAAGTCCACTGCAAAAGAACTATAAATAGTCAGGGCTTCCGTATGTAGCTTATGCGTTGCATTTGCGCGCATTAGCGAATGGGTAATATTACCCACCATTCTGCGCCAGCATTAAGGCAATGCTTTCCCACTAATCATGCCAGTGGCTAAAATAAGTTAAAGGGGCATAAACTTTCATGCATATTAACAGACAGATAATAATATAGACTAATCCTCAAATGTTGCAAGTTTCGTTGACATAGATCTAGGTGCAACACCTTTGTTACAGCTAAAAATTTCAAACATGACATGCTAGGACCAATGTGTTAAATGCACATCAGAAATGTAATTGTTAGATATAATGTCTTTATTTTAGCTGTGACATAATCAAAACTTACGACTCAAGAAACTTTGTTTGGACATATGAATATTCAAAAGTGGTTATAAAACAAAGAACAATGAACAATAGCATAAAGCGATAACAAAACAATGGCAGATGCTAGTATTCCAGAGACAACAACAACAACAACATCAACAAAAAGAAAATAATAATAACAACAAAACAACAATAACAATAATAATAATAATAATAATAACGCGGTTTATCAGTCTCGTATCCAGGCTGATTATTATCCCAGCACGCCAGGTCACTCAAGGACTTTCTCAACTCCCTAGGGAGTATACAGTGCCGCTACTATTTTCAGGCGCTGATCACTAGCAGACTGACGGTGTCTCTCACTACCTATGGCCAGGTACCCACTTTACAGACGGATGGAATAGGAAAATGTGGATGCAATGCTTTTCAAAAGGCGCTTTACAACACGACTGAGGTGAGAATGGAACCCACGACCTTTAGATCTTGAGTCAAACGCCGCAACCATTCGGCCACGCTGCTCCACGAATCCCATAAAGGCACTCCATTTTCTACACTACACTAAACAAAGAAATAAATTGTCACCATCTAAAAATCTTCATTATAATGAATTATAATATAGAATCCTCCTAATATTTTGCATCATTAGACTTCAACCAATTTAAGATTATAGGCATATCTGGATTTTGTGATAAGTTTTAATTAATTATTTCCGCTCTTTAGCAAATCTTTAGCATTATTACTATAATAATTATAATTAATAATTAATATTATTATAATTCCTTCCTTTAAAACTGGTACTGCAATCTGCTCGGCAGGATTGCATGAAGAGATCATCTTTTCTCCTTATCTGAATTACTGAACTTTGAAAATGGGTAATTTTTGTCTTTTTAAAAATTTTTTTGCCAGTCAATACTTTGTGTGCTGTGTATTTCTAGCTCTCCTGCAGCTGGGAATCTGTCGGCAAAGGCCCGTGATTCTTTGACCAGTTTCATTTTTCTTTCTATTCAGTGTCTTTACACCCGATACTCTTCAACCAGAAGCCGAGAAATATATTCTTGTTTTGAAGTTTAAATTAATCTGTCATTCGCCTATTAATCGTAAATCCAGTCAACCTGTGATCCAGTAACATTTTGCTGCTTCGCTGGAACGATGAACATTTTTGTTTTTTAAAGTGGAAATGCCGATCAAGGATGATTTCTCGAAGATCCACTCGATCACCATGGGCTGTAATTTTTCGTGATGAGAAATGATTTCAATAGAGAAGGGTAAAACAGAACTCAACAGATAAGACACTGGGGACATGAGGTTTTTCGCGTTCGGAGAACTTCCATTACGATCTAGAATTCTTCAGTCTTCTGGCAATTTCCCGTCCCGGGAGAATGTGAGTCTGCTCTCTTTCATTAATCCTCATCCCTCTAGTCTCTTTCCCCTCCACAACCTACACACAATTTAAATATGTCTACATACTGCGCAATAGTAACTTCTTCAACTTTACTTCTGTTTCTCTGTCTGTTTCCTTGGCAAACGAGGCACAAGGAAAGTATATTATTATCTGCAGTCCGTGTGCCCATGCCATGATTTTATTTCATATCCATCCATCCATCCATCCGCCCGATCATGTCTGTCTGTCTGTCTGTCTGTCTGATCTCCGTTGGAATAAACCTTCAAAAAGGTGAGAATGAAAACTCGGGACTATTCTCCTTGTTCTGGCCCGCTGGATTCTTTACTGACTTTTTCTTTATCATTCATCGAACAGCTAATTTTAAATTTCCAATACTACAAGCTGTGACTCAATGCTGACTCCTTCTTGAAGTCCTTCTCATCTCCTTAACCCAAAAATAGCTCCTAATTAAACATACTTTCTCAGTATACCTATTAGAAAACAATCAAAACATGCATATTTAGTAGCAAGATTAACCTAAAGAACATGCATTTATTTACACTAACACAAGTGTGGCGTGGTGGGGTGGTGGTGGCTATGGGGGGAGGGGGAGAGGGGGAATTCGGTAATTCAGTTTCAACCTGAATTGTATTTTAATGCTATTAAGACAACTGTTGTCCCTTGTTATAATAAACATTCGCAATAAAATATGCCTCGGAAATGATATGAAGTTCATAGTAATGGGCCCTTTTGTGCCTAGTAATCTACGTCTCTTTCCTAACACCTATAATGTTACTATTTTTTCAAAATTGTCTCACTTGCAGTTTGCATAAAGGCATGTACCATGGGAATTTCCTAACCCCAAAGGGACAATTGAAAGGACAAAACCTGTGACTGGACTTGTGGCTGACGGCTGATTTTGGCCTATATACAAATCCACACAATTTCACCCACATCTCTGAAGTTTGACAAAATATCTTTCACTACCGGTATACAGGAAGATACAACTGCGGGCCCCAATTAAGTCGTTGGAATCGGGGTATTGTGATTATCAGCACTTTTTCAAATCGGCCCAGCCAGGTGGTTCTCGTTCTACCAGAGTGCTTTTCAAACTATACTATAATGCTGTGCTGACAAAGTTTCCGTGACCAGCCTTGGCAAAACCAGTTTTATAAGTAGACTAGAGTGCATACCGTCCTGTATTTTTGTCTTGGATTTGTTGAGGCCAACCATGAAAGTTAAAGCACAACCAAAGGTTCAGCTGCAAAACAAACTACACAAGGAAATCTACGAAATGTGTACAATCACTTTTGTTAATGTTAAGACTATTCAATTCAATTCATAATGAGCTTCGTTTGGCATATTTGATGTCCCCTGGGATTAGCTGCCCCAATCTTAGAGTTACAAAGAGACTGTATTAATTCTTTCGCATGTAGTGCTCAGGATTGTCATGATATCATAGCTTCCACTACTGCTGGAAAGCTTAAATGAATAATATTACACAAATAACAAAGCTGATTTCTGGCTTCTCAAAAAGAAGTTAGAGTAAGTCCAATCGGATAACCTCTTATCTCTACTCTGACCAAAAAGTCCATGTTGACATAATAAGATCGCACACTTCTCATTAAAACATGTGCAGTAAGATCTTGTACGTCAGCAAAGAAACTCTACTGTGTTTACGACTACCCCAACCACCATTCATGTGCCAACTACCATTCATTATTACGAGTTGTATTCATTACTTATACAAACACACAAAAATAATCCTACGAAATATTGTAGCATCATTTCACTAACATGAACTTGCATTCACAGACTATTAACTTTTGTACAAGCTGAGGTGACTTCTTTGAGTCAGGTGGTATTTGCTGTCTGCATTATTGCCTTACACTGTGATCATTAAATTTTCAGGCTATATAGCAAGAAGATATTTAAAAAATCACTTGAAGGACAGCTCTCGAACTTTCTTTCTTGTCATAGTGCAAAAACATGGCTTTTATATTCGCTGAGTGAAGCCTGACTTCTTGACACGTTAGCCTTACCTATCCTTCATGTATTCACGGAATGGAGGGTGCCATGTCACTTCAGGCTGCGTTACGAAGTGTATATGAATATCAGATTAATGTTGCCTATTCATCACCGTTTGAAAGGTCTTTACAAACGTTCTTGCAAATCCTATTCAATGGATATTTTCTTTTTTTGAAGATTGACTCTGATTATTTCGTGTCACTTTGGGCGCGGTACCTCAGCCCACACTTGTACCTTCCATCTATATCCAAAGGGATCTATAGCTGAGAAGGAAGTTCATGTTTGAAATTTTGAAGAATGTTATTCAAGCTTGTAAATTTTGCATTTTTGTTTAGCTGTAACTTAAATATCACAAGAAAGACATAGCTATGCGAGTCGTCCTTTTAATTTGTTATGTTTTATTTGTACTGTTTTAACATATCAGCAACTGATAATAGCAAAATCGATGTCCACCTTTTAGTCGTTTGCCATAGTAATTGAAAATGTTACAAATAATTATTCAGAATGTTATGAAGTTTATGACACACAAGTATTTGCGTAAATGCTTTCAGGAAATTACAACGATTCAACAAATTTCCCGTGAAGAGGAAAGAATCAAAGGAACCACAAAACATAGATTCAGTTTGATCAGCTGCTCTTGGTAGAAGTGCCCACCTAAGATCAAAGGCAATGTTACAAAATAATGTTAATCTTTTTCCTTCTTAACATGAAATTGAGTTTATACTTTTGGTATCCTTTTGTGTATGCATTTATCATTTGAGTTTTGGCTTGAGCTCGAAAAGATCTTGAATTTGTTGTCCCAGTTCATAGATCTGTATAAAGATCAAACCGTACTATGTAAGGGGATGTTCTCGTTTTGGATACCTTTGTGCCTACTACAAGGAAATACAGTATTAGACATTATGAGATTCATCTTCAAGAGCTTCGTGTATGTCAAGAAAATTCCCAACAAACATAAAGGCGCTAGTTTTTATACTGTTTCTAAAACAGCATGATTAATCAGTCTGATAAGAATGGATCTTCAAGTCCCTCTAATGGATGATTGTTTTACCGCTGATACTTCTTCTTGTCCGGTTGACACGCCAGTCGGTGTTTGTCATCTTTTATAGAAAAGTCCGCTGGAGACATCTGAATCCAATCTATTATGGTTGTCTAGAGTATGACACTGATTATCTGTCCTTTGTTACGTCTAAATAATCACCTTTCATTCTGCTCCCTCTCCCACCACCTCCACCTCCAATGATAAAAGTAATAGTAATAATAATGCGTTTTTTACGTCTCGTACCCAGGCTAATAATACCTGCTCATACCATTTCACACTATTATTAGTCCTACAGGCCTGATCATCGTAGGATTGTCTTAACTCCTTGGGGAGCAAACAGTATCGCCGCCATTTATAATTTATAGACGCTGATACATTCTGACATTATTTTCCAATGTCTAAAGTCAGGTAACCGTTTTACAGACTAGACTATGGACGGAGGAAATGTGGATGAAATGCTTTCCCAAGGAACTTACAACATGATCATGGTCCGGAATCGAACCTACGACCTTTTAATCTTGAGTCCAACGCTGTACCATTCAGCCATGCTTTCATAATATACTTCAAACTGCTGCACAGTGTTTTACGTTGTTCGCTATAAATAATTTTACCCATTTCTTCAGTCATCTGGTACGTTTCCATCAAAATGGTTTTAAAGATATGCGCGCAACAACATGGAATGGGGCCTTTCCACTGTCCTGGTTGTCTAATTTGAAATATGGCGCTCATGAATTCATGACGTGTCATAAAGTAATATCTTTTAATAATAATAAAATTGTACAGACGCTGATTCTATGTTCTGATATCAACCTCAAGAGTGTACAGGCGTCACACAGACAAATCAACACACGTATACAGAGGGTCCGTAACTGTTTAAGCCATTCGGAATGAAGCTTACTTTTCTCATCGCACCAACCAGCTGAAAAAGCGATGTTCCGTTCGCGTGCAAAACTAGAAGGAGGCGGCGGAATGGTGGCGTTTACAACCTGTACAGGTTCCCATACCCGTCCTTTCCATATTTGGACATAAAGTTCGCCTTCTAGATGGCCTAGTTAAGTTTCTTATCTCTACATTTTAAAGTGAATGGGCTTTATTCATAATTTGGGCGGTGGGAAGGACGGGAACATAGAAGGGGTCGGAAGGGGCAGGTAAGCGGAAATTGGGGAGAGGGGAGAGGAGAATGCCAATGTTATCTTTTGTTATGATAAATCTTGCAGAGTAGAACTTTTTGTGTCATCGCCAACGGCTAAGGCCAGTTAAATCTACAATATTTTTTATTTGGTTTTCATGATTGATGCTCATTTGGGAGCAACAGTCGATAGTGAAACCTTTCACCGAGCCAGTTCTTGACATCTCAACAACTAACAGCCATGCTCTATAATGTTGTCACATTGATTTAGGGCTTTCACGTTGGTTTTATCTTCTTTCCTCACAACACTAGTTCCCTGACAGGCGCTTACATATAGTTGCTTTCTTCTACAGAAGAGAAGTGAGAAGATTACGTGACACTAGATTTTGGCTTATACTGGCCTATATACTGACGTCATGCAAAGTGCTATTTACATACCATAAACTGGGCCAAAATCCTATTTTCATTTAAAGTGACAGGGATAGCTATTTGCTTCGAGGCTTAAAATCCTCTGATTTGTTTTTATATGAGAGCCTATGTGGGCTGTCACTAAATTATGGTGAAAATATACATATGAATATTCATAATTTTTTTCATTATATACATAAGACATTTGTTGTTCGTTAAACATTACGTAAATATATGCATCAATCCGTAACAGCTTAATCGTGTGTTTTTGACGAAATCTCTACATTAACCCCATGAAGCTATATCTTCTAAAATCTTATGTTACGCAAGGGACATAATCAGCTCTGTCATGTAACCGACACCCTAAATTCAAGAAACTGGGCAAGATCACTCGGTGGTTTCCAGTGAACACTATTCTGATAGTCTGTGAAGAGAGATATCTGTAAATATATATTATGAACTCTGTCAGTTGGTGAGCAGGTATTCGTCCTATTCTCTGTCTCTCCGTCTTTCTCTCTTTTTTTCTCTCTCTCTCTCTCTCCCTTCCACTCACTCTCTCTCTCTCTCTCTCTCTCTCTCTCACACCCACACACACCCACACACCCACACACACCCACACCCACACCCACACCCACACACACACACACACAATTTTCTATTGATTCTATTTTTTTTATTAGATATTCTTCACGTCGATATTATATCTGAATTCCAGATCCAAAGTTCTAAAACAAGTTTTTAACATGCCCAGACCTTGCTTGACTGTATGATAGAACGTTGATAAAACGTGCAAGTCACACCTCTGCCCCCCCCCCCCCCCCNCAACCCACCCCAATAAAGTCTACTCCCTGCGAGTTTATTTCATTTCTTTTGACCTAACCTCAAAATGCCGCACGGCAAGACCTCCCAGACTGTCGAATAGCAACATATCACAAACTATCCTCTACTATCACTTCCACCACTGCCATAAACATAGCATTACTAAACCTATCACCGCGCATACCACCGTTATCACTCCAGTGACATAACACTAACAAAAGCAATAGCAGCAACAAAAGAACTAGAATTGCCACCACAGTGATCATGGGACTAATCTCTTTGGTATAATATCGCCACAAACACTAAGAACATCACCGCTGTTACAATTGTCGTCATCATCACCAAAAACAACACAATAATAATTATTGTAAGATGTAAGATACCATCATGGCTTTCCTCAACGCAATTATGTTAAGCCCATCATTACATCCACCCCCCCCCCACCCCCNCCCCACCCCCCGCACCACCACCACCAGCAACAACAACAAATCCAACAACAACGACAACAACACTCTTCTCTGTCTCTACTACCACAGCCTCACTCATCAACATGACCTTTATGTTCTTCATCACTCAACACGTACCCATATCGTCTCATTTGGAACAGCCGACAGCTGCCATTGTTGTTCTTCTTCAAGATCTAAATTCCTAGACCTTTTTCTACCCTCTTCCTCTTTCTTTTTTCTGTGTTAATTCTTTGCTAAGTTTCCGAAGCTACCGTGGGAACGTCTCCTCCGACTAACGCCGTCTTCATATCAGAAGCGTCTAGAGAAGCTGGTCGCGTGCGACATGCTACCAGCAATTACCGAAATATGAGCTTTCATAGTCTTGTTTTTTTTTAAACCATTGTTGTTGTTGTTGCTGTTTTTGCTGCTGCTGCTGTTGTTGTGGTCATTGTTATTGTTGCTGCTGCTCCTGAAAGTCATATTTCTGCTTTCTTTTATTCATTTATTATATTTGAAACCAAATTTAGTTTGATATTCTTCATTTCTTCATTTAGAACTATTTTAATAAGCATATGTGTGTGTGTGTGTGTGTGTGTGTGTGTGTGTGTGTGTGTGTGTGTGTGTGTGGTGTGTGTGTGTGTGTGTGTGTGTGTGTGTGTGTGTGTGCGTGCGCGCGCGCGCAAATAACAGCATCATACTCATGAACAAAAGCTAAACGATTTCAGATCGAATTGTGTTATTTTTCTATTTACTTTGTTGTGCTCGTGTGATAAAACAGCAACACACAAGCAGGAATATTGACCAATTACAGAGTAGTAAATGAATCTTTGGTATTTTTTCTTACTCTGACTTTCTTGAGAATATTATGCTTCTGTTCAAACTTACATGCCAGTACAGTATTTCACGAGGGTTTTGAACGTCATATTAGCGGTCGCCACTAATTTTGCTGCGGAATAAACGATAGTAGTAATAGCAGTGGTGTAGAAGCAGCGCAGCAGCAATAGTGATGTGAAGGCTTGATAGTACTGGCAGTGGTAGAAAAAGCTTTGTTTTTTTGTTTTTAATGATTCTTGCTGTTATATGGTCTTGTGTCGTTTACGAGCGTATTATTGCTTGTGTTGCTATAAAAATCATGGCGGACAAACTATTTCCAACTCTTATTTATTTCTCCAGACACAAATCGCAGGTGCAAACAGAATGCTCACTCACAATATTCCATGATCATCACAATTCGAAGTAGCTCCCATCCGTATAGGCGGATCATTGTGACGTCATGCAGTCTCTTGGAGCGGGAAAGCGACTTTTTTGCACCGCTGCATAGATCGCAAAGGAGCGAAAGGAGTCGACACAAATCTGTGATTATGACTCACTGAAATCAGCATTACCCGGAACTTAGTTTGGGCTAACAAACTGATAAAGCACAATATAATCATTTTAGTCCAGTAATGACATTATTGTGTTTGTGACTATCTGTGAAGACCACCTTAAAGCCACTCTTCAATCAGCACTGGATAGAACAACAGGAGGAGATGAGGACAAGATGGGAATATTGTTCGTACATCCGTTGGGGAAAAGGAAGACTCACCTTTCCGTTACCTGTTTTCAGTGATGCTCAGTCAAACAGACGCAGATGTCTACATAAACATATTATCTACACATACACACATTCATTCAGAGCACTACTGATAGGCTCAAACACACATGCTCAGAAGGAGAGAGAAAGGAGCCGGGTTGAAAGAGGTAAAATTCGAGAACATTAACATTATGCTTTGAGAATCATAAAAAGATGTACAGTGGATCTAGTGATCATTACGATACTTAAGCAACCAGGTGGAGCCAAGAGTGCAATGCCAGGCGGGAGAGAGTGCAAGAGGAAGCAATGTGAAAAGGCAGTCAGAATCATTGGAAGACTTACGTAAAAGTGATAATGGGTTATTTCGAAGATGTAGAAGCAAGCTAATGCACATTTCGCGGAGCGAGCGGGAGAGAGAGAGAGAGAGAGAGAGAGAGAGAGAGAGAGAGAGAGAGAGAGAGAAAGGAA
>JAWQUT010000023.1:3784794-3795918 GCA_033807755.1 Ellobium chinense
GAGAGAGAGAGAGAGAGAGGGATCAGGGAGAGAGATGCCAGAGAAGGAGAGAATTATGAATTGGAAGGGAAGAAAACAATCGCCCAGGGTAGACAGCGAGGACAGAGTCAGAGAAACCTCTGCCGAGATCACCTCTTTGTGACAACAGAACATGTGGCGATCATACACAAAGCTAAAGAACATTATATGGGCTTTGATAATGCAGACTGCTGTAAAGTCAGACATTGTTTTACACCCGCGTACCAGTTATGTATTTGCATACTACTTAAAATAACAGAAAACATTATTATCCTGTTCTGTGACAGCGCATGCCGGTGGAAAATTAAATAAATTCATTGCCGCCTAGGACCACTTGAGGTTACCATTCCGCTAGCTCTCCTCGCTCTACTTTTGGACTTTATGGAGGGCAAAATCTGGGCTTCCGTCATGACGCACAGTTTGCACCATTTCGCACGAATGCTCTGGATGCTTTACATCGATCTCAGAATGTGCTACAGCGCTCAAAATGCTTCAAAGAGGACAATATTTCATGGATCTCAACTATTGGACCTAAGGGTATACTCCTGATCCTGCAAAGCCCTTTACTTCCTTGACGAAATCATCTTACTTGTTTCCGTAGGGCGGAAGACCTGTGTCACCATGTTGTCCAAAATTTCGGAAATCACGTGACTGTTTAGCTCTTATTCCAAAGTGGTCTCATGGTGATTTGAATACGATTTTGTGGGCAGAAAGGGTTCGATTTTTTTTAAACAGTGCAGTGTTACCTTGTGATCACTTATTGATTTTACAAAATTATCACTGCATATTGAACTTACAAGCATTTGAAAATCAGATGAACTGTAAAGCTGACATTATAGTGTGTAATTCACCTGCTAGTGTGTGAATTTCAACGTGAGCTCGACGGCAATTCAAAACTACAGGAAACCGCGGTAAAAGTCTCATCTCCCCACCCCCGCCTCTTCCGCAGCCACAAAGTTCAAAGTCCAGACGTGCAACATCGGAACCGGAAGTCTATGGTCTATGATTGTCTATGTTTACTCAGCTCCAAAGTTAATTCAATAATCACTGTTTTCCAGTGAATGCTAGTCGTGATATCAACCACTAATTTTGACTAATGGGGCAATGAAACATGTTCAGTATCCACTGTGACTTTCATGAAATATTTAATGAAGAGATGATGGGATTTTAATATTTGCAGTGATGCTTCTTCCCCCCCCCCCCCCCCCNCACCCACACCCACACACACACACACACACACACATATATATACACACACACAGAGCGAGAGAGAGAGAGAAAGGGTGAGAAAGAGGAAGAGAAAGGAAGAGAGAGGAAGAGAGAAGAATGCGAGAGAAGGAGAGAGAGGAGACATAATAATAATTATCATAAAATCTGACCATACATTATCCTGAAGACAACCAACGCCAGCAAATTATATTTCACTATAAAATATTTTGTCCGTCACACAAAACAAGTGGAAGTATTCCGGTGCATCGCCTATCTGTAAACAAAACGCTGAAAAGGGGAGGAAAGGGAGGTGGCGGGAGACGAATCAAAAGTGATATCGACATTACATTCAAAACTGTGCATATTGTCCAGGAATTTTGATCTAGAAAAAAAACACATTCATATATTTTAATCAGCGAAGTTTCGCCGGAATATAATATAGTCAACTTATGAACGTTGAATCTGTGTTCAAGATACTATGTGAAGACTGCATGATGAGGGCGGGTGAGGAAATGAATGAATGGCTGAGTGCATGTTATACCCGTACTTAGCTTGGACACAGAAGCATCCGGGGCTAATATAAGCTGTCGAGTTTTACCACTGTTTCTTTTTCAACACCTCTGGTCACTTTTATCCCAGCAACGAAAGAAAAGGTGAGAGAGACAAACAGACTGCGCCTCCTCCTCTTCCCACCCCATTCCTCGCCATCACTTATTAACATCTAGTTACGCCAGTGTTCCTTTGTTCTCCATAGTTTTGGAGGGGTTGGGGGGATAGGGTGAGGGAATGTTTACTACAAAAAGAGGAGACAACACAAGGACCAGAAAAATCATGCGAAAGAAACCTCCCTCCTAAAGGATTATCCTCCACAAAATGGAAAGCTAATGTATGTACATAGAGACAAACGAGAGAAAAAACTGAGGGGTAAAAGATTCGAATTGGACTAAAATATTAGAATACCATGCGGCTGCTCCTAATACCAAAAAAATATCACTCATCATTTTTTTTCACAGGGAAAAAGTCAATGGAAAAATAAGTCAACGCTGCCTCTGTGAAAAGGATACGTTTCAGTGCCCACTCCAGCCCTCCACCGCGACAAGTTTTCCATAATTTTGTGATTTTCTACTGGAATCACATCTCTCTCTCTCTCTCTCTCTCTCTCTCTCTCTCTGTCTGTCTGTCTGTCTGTCTGTCTGTCTGTCTGTCTGTCTGTCTCTCTTTCTCTCTTTCTCTCTCTCTCTCTCTCTCTCTCTCTCTCTCTCTCTCTCTCTCTCTCTCTCTCTGGCACTGCGAAGTAGTTATGTATGCCTAATGGGGAGGGGAGGAATATAGTCGTTACCCTCTTCACTCACCCCCTCCCCACAAGTTCCCGTATCCCAGTCTCAGGAGAATTCCTTGATCCGTCAATGAAGTGGATAGTGGTAGTGCGTCAGTCTGTAGTGCGCGGTCTGGCATCGTCGGCGTCTGAATGAAGAACGTAATAACATAGCATGATGAGACTCCTTGAATCAAAGTGCTCCAGTATCATGATGGTTGGCATGGTTCTAGGCAAGGACAAGGAATGCAGTAATATTCACTTTTCTATCAAGTTAGTAAAAACAAAAAGTTTGACTTCAAAGCTTATTGCTCTTTTCTCATTCATGGGTACTTGTTAAGTCGAACTCTCCTCTGAAATAAAACTGTCTACACTATCCCTACCTTACATGAGACCGAATTATCAATGTCCTCTATTAGTTTAGGGATATTTTTAAGCTTCTTCTGGAAAAATGAATCTCCTTCCAAATATCCACACAGATAAATATAAACCTCATTGGTCTGTTGCCCTTAACTGAAAAAAAAAAAAAGGTCAACCGACTGCCATTAATTCCTTGCTGGAAAAAAAAGAAAAGAAATTCAGTCACAAGAACTGAAACTGGGGAAAAGGCAGATGATAAAGAGGTAACTTTATTCCAAGTGACATTCCGCTGTTTTATTGACATTGCTNAAAAAAAAAAAGGTCAACCGACTGCCATTCCTTGCTGGCAAAAAAAAAGAAAAATTCAGTCACAAGAACTGAAACTGGGGAAAAGGCAGATGATAAAGAGGTAACTTTATTCCAAGTGACATTCCGCTGTTTTATTGACATTGCTCTCTCTTCTCTTCTCTTCTCTTCTCTTCTCTTCTCTTCTCTTCTCTTCTCTTCTCTTCCTCTGTCCTATCCTTTCTGCCAAGTTCTCACTCAATTTCCATCTCTCTACCCACACTCCCGCTCTCCCAAAGAGTTGGTGGCACACAAATGTAAATATTCGATTTCGCTGCTGATATAGTGTTTACCGGAGCCACTCGCAGGAAGGAAGAAAAGAAAACGGACTCAATCAAATTACATTTTTTTGCCCTTGAGCCAAAACACAGCGAGGCTGAGCCAAAATCGATATCAGTCCTATCTCAGCATTCCCCGCGCCTAGATTTGGGTCCAGGGGTGACCGCACTTCCGGTCTTTTGCAGAATGGATGGGATTGGTCCCTTATGTAACTTATAATGCCTTCTTATAGCTATTCCTTAAATGTTTCTATATCTTCCTTTGCTGTATGGAGGTAGGTTATTATATGCAGTTTCCGTACTTTTAATGTTAAAACCGGTAGGTCGTCATTTTTAACACAGCCTTCGAAAATCGGACTGTTCGTTTCTCTCCCTTCCTCTTCATCTTATTTTACCCTCAGTACCTTCTCTAATCATTCACTGGTTCGTTCTCTCAATCCCTCCTGTCATTTCCTTCTTCCCTTCCTCCTCTCGCCCACTCGATATCTCCTGACTTTCTCATTATAGCTGTTATGTTGCATGTTACTATCATCCCTGCCAGTTCAATGAATCCGTTTGCAGTGAGATCTTTCTTGCAATAAAGAAACAGAATGAATAAAAGATACTAATAATATGCACTGAGAGGAGAAACATTTAGAAAGAAATGGAGGACAGCTACAACAATGTAATTTGTGGAAGATACCATAATAAATATTATTAACTGATTTGGTTGTCCACTTCATGATTCCTTATCCTGTGCCGGTAGACACAGTAACTATTTATCTTTATACATATGCCTTCAGAAAGTTGGGCCGGTCTATTTGATTCCAGTCTTCCTTTTAATGGCCGTAAAGAAAAAGGATGAAGAGGTAGTAAAGCTCTGACTATACGCGGGTGAGAAGAGTGGAATCCCCAACTGTCAGCGGTTTTGTGGTTTCCGGCTGTATCGACCCGTCTAAAAATCGATGCTTGGCTTATGTCATCGACAACAAAGTTGATTATTCAAGAAGTTATAAGACAGAACGGAGGTTCCTTGAACTACTGGCATCCTTCCTCAGTCTTCGTTTATTATTTTTGGCCATTCTACTAGGGAAAACACATAATTAGTCTTGAAGTGCATATGTAATAGGGTCAGTAGTGTCTTCTACATTCGCATAGAAATGCTGTATTATAATAACATTTTATTAGTGGAAATTTCATTTATTATTGTTTCTCGTCTTTTATCTCTTTTCCGTACCACCTCTCTGTCTGTCTGTCTGTCTGTCTGTCTGTCTCTTAACCAAAGTTGAAACTCGGCGTCAGGAGCGTAGATCATTCTCTCCCAATTGAACAACGAGGTCCCTTAACCTGTCAAAGAAAAAGAGAAGCAAGAATGGTCGATGCCACTCTGCCTGCCATTTTCTTAGGGGACAGGAAATAGGTAAGAAGACCTCTTCCCGAGGATACGTTTAGTTCAATCTACAGAAAAACGGTGTACTCGAAAATGTACACGCCTGAGCCATTTTGTGTTCTAATTTACAATGCACATAGAAGTACGTGTATGAGGGCAGATCTGTACAATCTAGACATTTGATGGTTACTGTAAAGTCATTTACTGACCTGTCAAAGTAAGAGTTATTACCTCGAGGGCATCGAGTTATTATTGGCTGTGAGAGCCTTTCAAAATGTTTTGATATAAATGGTTAGGTGGCATTTCACACGAACGAATAGAATAAAAATGCTTATATTTATTTAATTTGTAAATGGTAACACATTTGCCTGAGGGTTCCTTTCACATATAAGCTGAAAATTCGATTAGTGTAAAGGTCACCTTATGTGATACTTAGAATATAGATACCCGAACAACTGGTTATTATAGAAGGAAATAAATGGCCAAAGGAAAATAAATGTCAGTAGTGCTTAAGTGACATCATAATATGGATTCTTGATGAGAACATCTCTGTTGACCAAAAACAGGGAAAAAAAAACCCTAGTACCTTACCTATAAGAATGACAAGTGGACGAATAATTTCCTGAAAGAAAAAGTACTTGAAAATAGAAATATTTATCTGGAGTGCACAATTTAATCACCAATCCATAATATATTCTCCTCGAAAAGGAATTCGCCCTTAATATTATATTTCAAACTATCAATGTGCAGCTAAATGAACCCAAACGGGAGACTGCTGCGACAGCACAGAGGGTGCCAGAAGTTATGTCCTGAGGATACTATTGATAGTCCATCAGTGGCGGCTCATGGCGGTCAAAAGAAGACATACACGGAAAATGTTCATTCCTCTCCAAGCAAAGCAAGTAGCTCTACCGCTTATCTCACAGCCTAAGTCTAGTCTCAGGTTACAATGGATCGGCTTTGCTGAAATAAGTATCTCGTTCTGTCATGATTTAATCACTCGCTAGTCACATGGGACATCCTCTCCCCACTCCTTCCCCATCAAACACACATACAAACACACATTAACACTACACGGAAAAAAAAGCAGTTTGCGCCAAAAACAGTCATTGAGCCTTAAGCCTTCGTTCCGACCAATGTTAACTGTAGGCAGTGATCAAAATATTATCCTGATCGTGCCTGGCATGCCAGAAATATCACACTCAATGAAATGTTTTCAATTCTCTATGGCCTGGTATTCATTTACGGCTGATGGTGGACAACAAAAAACGATACAACCTGGATTGTCTACGCAATTATATCTGGCTCTCCGATTCAAGAATTTCCTCTTATATCTCCCTTGATTTGATTAATGGATTGCTATAGAGTGATGAATTTATTTTAATGAACGCATTCTTTTTGTTTGCTTGTTTCCAACAATGCGCTGAAGGTTGATAAGGTATACAGTAGAAGATGCATGGACAATTTGCACGCCCACTATTTGATGTGAGTATAACTTTAGAATTTCTGTTGAAACAGGGCATGGTCAGACATTTGTAGGTTTCTTAATTTATTGTGTTCAGTGTTCTTTGACCATTTAATTAAAACGGTATAAGACATTTCGTGGATGCTCTGAATATTTATAACTTTCTCGAATCAATGTCCTTGAATTTATTAAACAGAAACAGAAAAAACCTTATAGTCTATACCCATATTCTGTGCTGCGCACCACAACAGTCTTTGGAACATCTTTCCGACTGATGGAGGCCTGCTACTGTCATCACGTATCTTCATCTTTGAGTAAAATATATATTGAAAACTGTTGGGGTGGGGGAAAGGGGGCCAGACGCAATTCTGATGGGCTTTTACTAGACACCATTTCATTATACTTCAAAATATTTTTTTTCTGGTTGTTTCTACAGTCCACAATACAACTTTACCTCCAGTGATCGGAACTTTTCCAACTTCTCTATCATAGCGCGCGGCTCGCGGCAGTGTTTACATTTTAATCACTGGGGCGGAAGTGATGGGGTCACAATGGCAGCGCGTTTGCCGAGGGCCGCGAAAGTCGAGAACTGAAATGCTACACCGCTGCCGAGTAGGATTTACGGAGAAAGGAAATGCTCTTCCTGTCTTCCATTTTTCATTCTAAAAATCGATTTTTCTTTCCTTTCCCCAAACATCTAGGTTAAGTAGAAGTCAATGAACTTAAGGAGAAACACATAAAATAGTGCAGTGATGCATAGGACCGTTACTAGCATCTCCACAGCGCCCTCAACCCTTCCATTGAATCATGAGACCCCGAGAGTCAAGGGGCCTTAAAAAAAAGGAGGGTCATGAGAAAGGAACAGAAAATGAAAGAAGAGAGAAAGTAGGGGCTCAGTCGATGGTTTGCCAACAACAACAACAACAACAACAACAACAACAACAACAACGACAACAACAACAACAACAACAGCAACAGCAGTGACGACAACAACAACAACAACAACAACAGAAAACCAAAAGAATTTCCATCTTCCGCGAGCCTCCCTTTTAGAGTGAAACACTTGGATATAATACGATAATGTAATAACTCTCGATATTTTTGTCATAATAATGCCAGGTGATTTATTTTTCCATTTTGCTCATATTCTGTTATAGCAAGCTTTCCATTGCGCCCTTCATATTCCCTCTCCCAGAGAAAAGTCATGCATGCTTAGAATGCCCATACATTTTCTTTATGTATAGTTATTTAAAATACAAGATGGTTTCGGGCTTATACATTTCCACGTAGGTGAGATCTACCTGTCTACAAAATCGTTTATTCATACGTCGACGAATTCACTCAGGAAAAGCGGCTTACGGGTGAACAGCACTTTCTCAATGTGCAGAACTACAAGCGTTAACTTAAAGCACGAGGACGAAGATTAACAAGATATCAGTGGTTGATTAAACTGCTGAGAAGAAAAGCAATGAAAATACTGAATCAAGAATCATGTGGAAATAAAAATTGATATGATGCCGTGACCAAAAATTACCTAAAATCTAGCTATTATAATTGTTCAAATCGGTTTGCATAGACTATATCCATTGCCATTTATCTTGTGGCTACATCTCAAGCCTTCACTTTCCTCGCTTTACTCTTTCTTTGAAGTGCTGTTCCTTAACCTAACTTTGGAAAAAGTTTGACGATCTCCAAAGACACGTTGGTGAAGGGTCATTGCACTCAGAACGGCATTTTGTCTTTTATTATAATTAGTTTACGGGAGTGGGTGCAGACGTCATTGACCTGACTATGAAGAAATCATGGTATTGATTTACTGTTCACCATAGTGACCGCTAAGCATTTAGGTTGCATATTCTCAGAAAAGAAATATTTGCGGGTTTTCCCACAGCACAGACTTTACATGTCCTATTGAAATGAGCATTGTGCTCTGTAAAGTGTTTTCAAGATAGAACGATTTGAAGCTCATTTTGTCGCCAAATTCTTCCTCTTTCAAAAATTCACAACAAATCTACAATGAGATGGAACCAATATGTCTTGAAGCTTGCCCATCATACGCACAAACCAAACACAGATGCCCAGAGTTCACATGGTAGTCGGGTAAACACGTGTGATCTTTCAAGGCCTGGGCGACCTCAAAATGCAATGAAAATGAAGAAAATTGTGGACAAAGATCGACGAACATCTAAGGAAATGATTACCAATGAATCAAAACTGGGTAAAATGTGAGTTTTCGGAGTATTACATGAATAACTCCACTTGAGCATAGCTGCAAGCGGTGGTACCAAGACTTCTCACAGACGAACAAATGCAAATAAAGATGAATCGGTTTCTTGCAATGGTTCAAAGTTTAGTCACAATGGACGAAACCAGGATTCGCCATTTTGATATTCAGTCGATATTCCATTGCACCATTAGGCAAGATGCCTATTATGTGGCTACGAGCGCAAGTCTTCATAAGCTAAGACGTGGCAGTGGACCGGTAGCCTCGTTCAGGAAAAAAAGAGGTGGAAATACCTCATAGAGGATGCTAGTACTGCAAAGATTCCCAAAGCGAGAGAAGCTTCAGATTAACTATTTCGGTGATCAACAGTTCTTTTTGTACTAGCGGAGTAAACTTCCTTTATAGAGACTGTGAACTGGCCGAAAGCAATATGCACCAACTAAATGGGGATGGATGAAGCAGCTTAAAATAGAATTTCAGAATGGGAGTACACGTATAACATCAAAACATGCGAAAGATCCGGCGATTATAATACTGATCACGTCATTACAGCAAATCAGTTTCATTGGAGGTGAGAGAGATGCAAAGGCCACTTTTACGTTGACCGAATAACCAGGGATATATCAGCAGGAAAAGAAGATGCTGGGTGTCAAGCTTGACTTCTGGTAAACTGTACTTGTTACGTTGAGGTAAATTGTCTCATCATTACAAGCCAGCTTCATAAAGAGTGAGAGTCAGGTGAAAGCAAGGGGCGAAAATGAGACATGCTAGAGGACGCAGCAGCGGAAAGCAAAAAAAGAAAGAATGGTTCTGCAAGTAGGAAGCTGAGAGTAAAGACAGCGACAGCTACCTCACACTGTCTTAGTTATCTGTTTTTCAGTTCTTAATCACACTCTTCCTGTATGCCCTCCTTCTTTAAAAACAAAGATAACTATGTCTTCTTCATCGCCCACTTTCTGGAATGCCCTCAGGAAACCTTGTTTATGGGTCTGAGCCTACCCCCCCCCCCCCCCCCACCTTGGCTTGACTATATTGTCTGCTCCCATGGTTTAAATTTAAGTCATTGAACTCTAGCAGTCTAGAGTATTCGACTGTCAAATTCAGCTGCAGGAAATTACTACGAAAGAAGAGGATTATGACAGCTAGTGCTTGGTAGAGCAGGCTATTGGGACAAACAGCCTTCAACACTCTCCTCTTCCTTTCCCACTCCCTCCCCATTTTATCAGTCTCGTATCCAGGCTAACTCACGCGATCTCACATTATAAATATTCCCATCAGGCCGGATCACTCAAATACTTTCTCAGCTTTCTGGAGAGCATACAGTGCCATTGCCATTTCCAGGCACTGGTCACTAGTATTATGACAATATTTTTTACTGCCTGTAACCAGAGACACATTATTAAGACTGGACTGACGAGCACATGAATGAAAAAGCTGTGAGTTTATCTTAAGTTCCTTGGACGTCTGCTAGAACGCAAAATCAATTTAGAAAAGGAATCTGTCTAGCATATCGTCGTGAACCTTACTAAAAAATCTCATGCGCTACTATAGGTATATTGGAGTCCTCACACAGATCAGCAGGCCCCAAAACATCCTTCCAAAGGAAATCCTGATTTCAGGATTGGCGTCTAACTGATACCAGTAATCATTCCAGAATCGCTTGCGTGAGTGCACTCAATTCTTGCTACACGGGATCTCCGAAGCAGTATATGTTCCCCGTTCCCACGTTATTCTCGACTAGTGTCTGTGGTGTTTGTTAATGATGTGCGTGAATGAAGTAAAATCAAGGTGCAGAGACGTCTCTGCTGACTGAATTTCTAGATTTTGGATAAGCCCCTGAAGTGTCGGAATCACAATAAGGTTTGATCAATGTTCGCCTCGATTGATTTTCCGTCGCACATTGGACGTGGGCGATGTCATATACGAGTACATGACATGACTCGACTCCATTCCTATGTCAAATTGTGTAGGACTTCACCGGACTTCACAAAATTCCATCTATTTTGTTTGTATCGATGCTTTGATTTTCATACTTCTCTTTTTTGAAAATATGACTGCAGGCAGCACCGAATGGTATAAAGAAACACTCGAGTACTGGTAAAAGGCTTATTTTGTGTGAAATATGCTCATATATTTTATGGTAGTTGGCGAACGCGGGCAGAACCGTAAAAACCATATCATGTTGTTTACTACATTTTTGATGTTTCAGAACAACAAAATATGATCTCAATTATTTCCTCAATGAGCACCCCATATAGTAATCTTTGAATGGCAATAAAGAGAAGTTTCGGACGTCAGATTCTGATAGACCTTTCTTCTGTCGTTCACCACGTCCACTGACACCTAAAACCGTTGAGAAACCTTTTGTTAGAATATTTTGGGGGTTCGGGTGTTGTTTTTTTTTATTTATCTACCCGACTATGCCCCTTCCCTTCTCTTTCCTCCTATCTCGTACCTTCATTACTTGGCTGTGTCTTCAATTGCTGTTTTCAGTGAGTTACCTAGCATGTTTGCGAAGGCGGATCCATGAATGTTGTCGGA
>JAWQUT010000023.1:3795992-3821247 GCA_033807755.1 Ellobium chinense
GGGGAAATTTTTCATAAGAAAAAGCGAATAAAAGAAGCAAAGTGCAATATTTCTGGCTGGAATTAGCTGAAAGTTTATATCATGATGTGTCTCTTTTTAAGATGAGTTTCCAGGCAAAACTAACATAAAAGGCTTTCGGCGACTTTTATGATTATTCTATAGAGGAGGAGGGGAGGGATGGAGGGTGTCACAAACCACACCTATCCCAGTCACACCAGAGAAAGAGGGACGGTAGGACAAGGAGATAAGACAGGACAACGATAATGGGGACCCCTTCACTGCACGAACAGACACACCATTCGAAGACAGCCAAAGGATACTGACGGGAACAGGACACGGATTACAGAGACAGAGAAGGACCCGTGTAGAAAGACGACCACGCAGGGCGACGTATACCAGCACACACAAGACAATCACCCGTCACACTAAGTAAACCCGAAATAGAAAGAAAGATAGCACTGACACTCAGACATTACTTACACACGCTCACACTAACGCGCAGTCACAATTCACTCGACAAAATAGAATTCCGACAAATGACAAAATGTATTATATTAACAAAATAATTAAGTAACTAATATTTTCCCCTCACTAACCTTCACAGTACTGACAAGATATAGTTATCACATAACAGTACACCCAGTACACTACAAATAAACGTAACTTCAGTAGTCTGGCATCCAACGATGCTGTGCCTCCAGGAACCCTGTCTCTACTGGTACCTTGACTGTCGAGAGGCACAGGACCGGAAGAATCTCCAGAAGGACACAGACAGAACGACACGACATTAAGGACTACGACACTCCTACAGCGCCAACAGCGTCTTCACTGGCAGTGGCAGCTGGGCACTCCGCCCACGACGGTTCAAATCCAGCTGGATGACGGCTTCACTGGTAATGGCAGCTGGGCACTCCGCCACGACGGTTCAGGTTCTGCTGACTCACAGCCGGCTATACAAGCTTTGGTCAGGACGTATAGCCCGAAGTACTAATTCATAGTGTACACATTCAGCCTCCATAAATTACCGAGGGACACACACAGTCCTACTTTAGGTTACTCCTATTTCTGGAAGGCTAAAATAAACAGAATGATAATCGTAGTCATACAGTCAATCTATCTTAAGATTTACAGGTTCACTTTAATAAATACTTCACACTCTCCCGATACCCGCGATGTCGGCCCTACGACTCACCCGAACTGGTGTACAGATACAGTAATTTATAGTTACCTTTATCAAATAATAAATCGAAAATCAATTACCATTACGGTCCATGGCCACATTTATCTCATTAGAGTAAGGCAAATCTTTACCCTGTTAAACAATATAATTTCATTTAAGAATACATTACACATCGACTCGACTTACGCTCAGCAGCCCTTCTCACTCAATGACAATTCTTGACTGTGGTGTCTAGACATCCACGCTCCCCCCTTTTATTTGGGCATCGGAAAGTACACAATTCAAATTAAAACGTGCCCTCGTCAGACACAATTCATTATATACAACTCAGTGAACTCACTTAGAACAATTCACCTACATAACTGTTACACTACTCACCTCGAAACAGAGGGGAAGTTTTAAAACAAATAGGAGTAGGAAGCAATTTCAGGTCATTTATAGCTGACATTAGATGAACATTTTTATCGTGATGTGTTTATTCTTAAAATGACGGTTAGGTTTTAAAAAAAGTAATTCTACGGCTTTTATAATAAACATAGTACATCCTCAGCCCAAAGAAAAAGAAAAGCAACAATAATACATTGGCAGGTGATGTAGTCCCCTCTCAACCTGTCATAGCCTATAGTAACAACAACTATAACCACAACAAAAACAAAGAAAAAAGCAACAAAAAATGAAATTGCCTGACAGAGAACCTATGCGCTGTCAACACTTTGAAATATTAACACACTGCAGACAAAAACAACACAGTGGTCACGCAGTCCAGGAAAGCTCCTTGATCCCATTGGATTCTCTTCGATAGCTTTCTGTCTGTTTGAAAATCTTTTTATCTTTGAAATTCACACTTCGAATTTCGGAGGTAATCAAATTCCGTATTTCAAACAATAGTAAAACTCTTCAGTGTAATGAATTGTACATTTTCGCATGATTTTTTGTAGCACATTAATTATACTGCCCGGGCCGCCTTGTTTGGTAATTAATTGTTTGCAGCCCCACTCCCCGCCCCCACAAACTAAAAATCCGAGAATAACAATCTCTCTCTTCTTAGGGCCCACCTTTCTCCCCGATCTCTCTCTCTCTCTCTCTCTCTCTCTCTTTCTCTCTCTCTCTCTCTCTCTCTCTCCTCTTCACTCGTCTTTCTCTTTTTTTTTCTTTTTCTCCTTCTTAGATGTCCCGATCTTCAGCTTCATTCATCTCCTCTCCCCGCATTGCTGAGGCTATGGGGTATTAGTTACGGCCCTGAACGACGGACTAAATTAGACTGGTGAACACAACGTAAAGCTGAGTGGCGAAATGAGCAATTCGTCATTTTTTCTGGTGAAAGACCAGTGCGTAATCTATGCGCTTAAGCTGTACTACTTCTCCAAACAGCAAGGAGATTGACCAGATAATTTCGAATAGCCTAGCTACCATCCTTGTCTATATAACATTTTCCCTTAATTTCATTCACTTCCTTTTCATCCTCGCCTCTCTCTCTCTCTATCTCTATCTATCACACACACACACACACACACACACACACACACACACACACACACACACACACACACACACACACACACACACACTTTTTTCGTTTCTCCCTTTACTTTCATTCTCTAAATCTTCTCTCAAACTAGCACCACCGACATTAACCATTCCACACGGTCGTCTCTTTTTGAGTTGTGCGCACAGCAAGGGCGATTACATTCTATTTTTGAGTTCTCAAGGTGAAATCTCTGGCTTATCTCTGTAGCAATTCGTACACCGGCCCGGGGATTTNAGGGGGGGAGAACTCTAAACTTGAAACTTGTAACACAAATAGCACAACATACTCGTCTACATGCTTCTTACTCTTGGAGACTGCTAAACTGCTAAATTTTGACGTCACAGGTTTTACGAGTATAAATTAGAAACCTGGATCTAGACTGGTCTAGTTTTGTGTTGTTTTTTGCTTGGGCCTTGGAGATTTTATTTTTTCATAATCTGAAAGCTTGGTGTAACGTCCGATTTTGGTTTGTATACATGTTCTGTGGTAACTAGGAATAGTCTACTGAATATTTCCTGAGCGCTTCCTTTTTCTCCTACATCACATAAACCACCTTCATTCGGATCTCGCAGGTGAATTCGATTCAGTCCTTGAAACTGTTGGTTGGAAGCCCTCACTGTCAATGTCCTTGTTTTGTCGTAGGCGTCTCTGTGCTCTTCCTTTTTTTCTTCCCTCACCATTATCATTTTCAATACTTTCTTCTCTTGCTTTCATTAACTTCAAGTTGCATCTATCTATCTATCTATCTATCTATCTATCTATCTATCTATCTATCTATCTATCTATCTATCTATCTATCTATCTGCGTGCCTGCCTATCTGTCGGTCTGTGCAGCCATAATCTATCTTACACTTACTTCCTCATTCGTAGTCTCAATTTCCCCTCCCTGTCCTATTCTTCCGCCTCCGCTCCATCATTCTACTCACCGAGAAATTAATGGATTCTATCCTGGTCGTTAAGAGTACAGCCTCACCAGACACCCAGTCACCGCCCACGTGAGTGCGTCAATGCTGACCTCGAAAAACTGGGGAAAAGTGGGGAAAAAAAAACCCTGATCAAGCGGGGGCTAAATGGAATAACTCAATGACGGCATGGAAGAGAGTGAAGGCAAAGGATAGAGAGACGGGAAAGACGAAGGGGTGGAGAAAAAAAAATGGGAAAGTAAATAGAGAAATATGGAGGAAGGGGAGGAAACGAGAATAGTGAGAAGAATGATCTACGCAGGAGAAAGAAAGGATAGACAATAAGAGTGAACACTTAAAGGTAATGAGCTGAATCAAGGCCTAAACCCCCAGGCATTCATAGATACTTTTATGCATTTTTGTTTTCATTTTAAAATAACTTCAGAACCTAGACTAGAATCCTCCCAGAACATTGCTACTTTATGTATTTACCAAGTTTTCCCTCAGTAATACATTGATACCACTGGATTTGTATTACATGGGCAAGCACACAAATAAATAAGCAGCATTGTTTAACTATACCTTTTGAGGCATTCGTGGTTAATAAGTTACCCATACTCTTATTGTAAAGACCGGTGGGAAGTATTTGTGAGTCTCATCCAAGATAGGAATACCGGTAATGAAGGATTATAAGGATTATTTTAAACAGTGTTAACGAGCAGCACTCCGCTATTTCAATCTAATGTGTAAAAATTCTAAATCTGAAACTTCATTAACGTGAGCTTGAAGTTGAGAGAGAGAGAGAGAGAGAGAGAGAGAGAGAGAGAGAGAGAGAGAGAGAGAGAAAGAAAGAGAGAGAATGAAAGAGAGAGAGAGAGAGAGAGAAAGAAAGAGAATGAAAGAGAGAGAGAGAGAGAAAGAAAGAGAATGAGAGAGAGAGAGAGAGAGAGAGAGAGAGAGAGAGAGAGAGAGAGAGAGGGGAAGGGTAAAATGTGAATTGCTTGTTCTGAATATTGTTTGCTCGTTTGCTCATTTACAACAGGTTGTTGTCTTAGCTCAATAAACTTATTGTTATTGTTGTTATTGTTATTGAAAATTTTGAATAGTGAAAAGATCGGATGGTTACAGGATACCCAACCCGTAGGAATTGAATAAAATGTAATTCCACTGGTGAGATTCGGACATATTAGAAGATGTAGCTAACTATAAAAAGATGATCCGATGAGATAGTTACCTGAGTTTTAAAATCACGTGGGTTAGTGTAAAATCTGAGTAAAGGAAGACGAGAGTAAAGATTCGAACAACCAGGCTCAGCTGTACACAGATGATCAGGTTCATTCTCATTATGTAGGTTAAACAGGTCAGGATGATATCCACAGAGCAAAATAGCTTGTACAAGTTCTCACTCAAACAAACCTTGCAAATGCTTATAAAATAGACATTTCAAAAACAAAACGAGGGCGACCGAGTGGAATATCCAGCCTTAGAAACTTTACCAGTTTACCTCAGAAGCTGAAGCGGTTCTCTCTTATCTTTACCATCCCCAGCAACAGGGACGCTAGCGACGTCTTACGGAATCAGCACTGAACTAACCCAAATGTTAGGCTACACTGAGAGATCTGGGAGCGTTTCTGACTTAGTCTATGAGCTGGCCAGGCTGAGAGACTAGGCAATCACCTGACCATCTAATCAAAAGCATAGTAAGACGCCCTCGCCAATAAGAACCCAGCTTACCCCCCCAAAAAAATATATAATAAGTAATTAAACCACCAATAATAGCTAAAACAAGACATAGGTACAGAGAACATAAAATTTTGACGCTTCGACTATATATAACTCACCATGACGGGGGTCATCTGAGGAGGGATGGTTGGGGCAGGGGAGTGAGCAAAAAAAACAAACAAACCAGTTATGCCTCAATTCTTAAATTTACTAAAAGCCAAGGATACAAAAGTTTTACGAGTCAGTAGACCTTTAGATTGTTTCAGCACCCTCAGGGGATAAGTGTTGGTTTGTTAATTTACATCCGCCATTGTCATGGTTATTTGTTTATGCTGTTGTTTTCTGTAATGATTTTTGGATGCTCATATGTCATGTTGTCATGAGCTATTAAACTTTCTTGAATCTTGAATCTTCTTAAGCTAAGGAGTGAGTGAAGGAAGTACTGTACTCGACGAGGTGGGTGTGTGGGGGGGGAGGGAGGGTTGAGGGAACAAGGAGTGAAGGAAGGAAAAACTGTATTAATTTCATTCATAGATACAAGGGAGGGGGGAGTGGATGACAAAAAAATGTATTTATTCACACATTCATGCGTAAGAAACATACCATGCTATTCTTCATCTAAGTCTAGCGATTTATCGAAACTTCCTCTAGGCATTCGCGTATGCTTTTATGCATCACATTTCATACAGGAAAAATAGTGGACATCGGTAACTCACTGATCCATAGGTAGTCAGTGTCTTTAACTCACGAACTCGAACACGTATGCCTTCTATTTTCTGAGCTAAAATCGAAAACCTCAAGCACCTTACTGATTCGAATACCTCACAAACTTGGAACAATCGCGATATGATAGGCTACCATCGTGCCTAAGGTTACATGAGGCGAATTTTCTACACTGTCTTTGTATTCATCGTTACCACACATCTGAGTTGATTTGTACTTGTTAAGTTTTTCCCAGTTTACTTTTTTTCCGATTGAATGATTTCCGGGATCCGCTGTGAACAAAATGTTCCTAGACGCACTAAAACTATGTACGTCTGAACCAGCCGTCATATACGGACAAGGCATTCAAAGTAATATTTATGACACCATGAAGGTGGAGTGATTGAAGTTAATGTTAGACAGCTATTTTTCTTGATCGCTACTTACTTTACAGCCACATGATAGACTAGATGATAAGCTGTCCTAATGAGGAACTGACTGATTTGTAGGCGCACTCATCTATAGGTTGTTTTTCGCTGATGATCGGTACCGAATAGTTACATGAATCGTAGATTCTCTCAATCAAGACATAAAAATCACCCGAGAAACCCGTGCTTTTATTTCTGTATTTTCTTTGAGACTTGCATAACAAAACCAGCACAAAAATAAATAATGTGTTCTCATGGACATACTAGACTGAAGAGCTGATACCGGAAAATTACCGCAGTGATGTAGCTCCTTGTCCTTTAGGAAGTGAAGCAACCAGTGGTAAGCTTATGACAAAATGGCACACATCAGTATGTGAGCATACTTGCAATGATGTATACTTTTCTTGTAGTCGTAGAGAGATGTTGGAATTTGGCTGTTCTCACAATCAGCCTTTGATTTTTTTCTTATGCTAAGTGAAGATGTATAGATAGGAAAGAGGGAAATGCTAGGACAAGAGAGTTACTTTATAGACAATACTCAGATTAGTTTATTTATATCCAGGTTCGTTATCCAATTTCTAGCTACGGTGATGATTAATCTCAGTTTTGCACATTGGCCAGTTATTTCGACAACCGGCCTCGGGAGGAACTAGGCTAAATAAAGCATAATAAGCCCATCCGAGCCTTTTATTATTCTCTGTGTGCATCATCAGCTGAGTCAAAATACTCGCAGAGCACACAGTCCTCTTTCGCCGCTAAGCTTCCAACCGGAAACACTGCAAGTACGCAGAATGAGGACTCTTTGTCTGATATACACTCTCTTTGCCGATGCTTAACTACAATGACAGTGACAATAATTTCACTGCAGAATTTTCATATAAAAGTCTATTCATGGCAGAGGAAAGATGAAACATAGTGGAGCATTAAGTTTGTTAAAGATACAATGAATGAATGAAGCATGAAACTTATTTGAATAATAAATTACAAAACTTTGCTAAATTTGTAGTAACTTCGATAAATAGTCCCTGGGTTTTGATCATGTGTCATCTCTTATCGTATGTAGTATGTTGTGATGTTGTTTTTTTTTTACCATCATCACGACGTCAGCGCCTTGGAGTGACTTCCTTTTGATGAGGGCTATTCTCCATCACAAAAAAGCATATTATGCTAGATTAGTAATCGCAACAGTTCTAGCTAAATAGATGTTTCCCTATACTTCTAACATCCCGGAAGAAAATTTGCCAGGAGAGAATCACGGGATACCGGCTTCCAATCCTATCACCGCTCCAGGTTATTATTTCCTACAGTTTTTTCGTTCACAGTGGAATACGGATCTTGACATCGGGTTATTGGTTCATGTGCATCAGCCTACGTTTATTTAACGCGCTATCATATAAATTAAGAAAATAGAAAACCATGTTCGTTTCAACTTGTAAAATTACGATCTGTCAAATGCATATATACTGTGCATGTACTTCCCTGCTTTCTACAGACGACATTAGTTTAGTTAGCCTACATAACAGCCAAAGGGTTAATATAAAGTTCACGGACAATTATGAAGCAGCGAGCGAAATGCGACTCGGCGGTGTCAAAATTAAATGGCTCCACAGGCTACATAGACGCAACTATGACTATGATGGTAGGGGGACAAATAGATCTGGGTCGGAGTGAGCGTTTTCGTTGGCTCAAGGACACACACACACGAGAGAGAGAGAGAGAGAGAGAGAGAGAGAGAGAGAGAGAGAGAGAGAGGAGAGAGAGAGAGAGAGAGAGAGAGAGAGAGAGAAAGAAAGAAAGGCTAGTATCTCATGTAGATCTGGGGTCAAAAAAGGTAATCAGGAAGCTTGATTCTAACATCTCTAGCCCTATGGTAGGCCTATTGATTAATCTGTTAAAATTTGGCAGTTCTCTTTTTCTAATTCCATCCAGTGTCAAGGTGGAACTTAAACTTGTGAGAATATGCGACTGACGTCTTAGATAGATGTCCCAACATTTAATGTTTCTCTAATGAAAAGGATTTGACAAGATTTGTTAGTAATAGACAAAGATGTGGCAGAATGTTTACCCAAGCGCGTCTCTCTCGCTTAACTCCTCGGATCAAGGCTACGGTAGTTAGTTGACTGATTTAATGAGACAGATGCGGTCCGCTGAACGTACTTTTTTTCTTTACAATGTCGAAGCCAAAGTAAAGAGCGATTCAGATTTTCTGAGATTAGGCTTTAATGTATCGTGTGATGTCGACGAACATGTGATTCGGGCAAACTTGGGGCCAAACCTAAAATTAGCAATGTCATTGTCTCTCTTCAGTATTTGAACCTAGACTTTTCGAAAAAGCTTTGAGCACAGGAAAAACATCTGGAGATTTTTCCATTACGTTTCTGTATCAAACATCAAAAGTCAAATTACTTTCCAACAACAAATTGCTGTGACAATGAAATAGGCTTCATCAGACACCTTTTATGTGGACCAGTTCAACTACACAATGATAGTGAGAAAGCCGTATCGGAATAGTCAAACGCATTAAAACATATCATGCAAGCCTGAGAGAGTTATTTTGGAAAATGATGTAGCAAAATTAATTTATATGGCGACAACTGGTCTTAAACTTTAATGTTTAGGCCATTTACACATACACGTTAGTTATGTTCCGCTGACATGTCCGTTAATTTAAAATTTGATATTGCTGATCAATACCGATCTAAAATTTAGTATTTTGAAGAAGACTGTCTTGTTGATTTGTTGATTTTACACCACAAGATAGAGCACATGAGCATTCTCAATTGATGAATATCATCACCCAGATTGTGAGTGAACATTTTTATCACTTCAGTTACGGTCTTTAAAATGCCATTAACTGCATTCGGAGTTTATTTTGCAATTGGCAGTATCGTGACCAGGCGAAATGTCTTGTTTCAATAAATTCTGCTGTTAATATATTATGTTTTCTTCATTTTCCATTCTGAGCATCTTGTATCCTAATGAAATTTGTATTTTGCATGTGTCTTTGAACTAGGCATATTTAACAAGTTTACAAGTTTAACAAGTTTATTAGTCATGCCCAGACTGTACTGGACGATATAATATGTTCAGTCAAAATAAGACTAAACAAATGGCAGAACATACGCGATAATTTAGGCCTAGACTTAGGCTAACAGGCACCCCTAGATGGAAATACTCGACGCCACTGAATGTTAGTATGTTGATGAGTGGTGATGATAAGAGGATTATTTTCTAAGTGTAAAATTTGGAATCACTCCTCTGTCCCCACTCATTCACACCCTCCTACCCCAGCATCGGTCTGAATGTGCAAGAACCGCGTTTCAGCTGTTCTTTCAAACGTTCAAACATTTTCATCGTTACATGTGGTCACTTAGCACGACTTATGGCAGTATTACACATCAGCTTTTCTGAGGCTATACATAGATATAGGAAGGGGCAGGAATGTGGATTGATGGCTGACGTTCACTACGTGAGGGAACGTGGTTTGGGAGTGGGGTATGGAAAGGCGGGGGCGTTGTAAGTTTCGGGCTAGAAGGAGGTCACACTACGTGAACATAAGGGGAAATTCCAGAGTGAACGTCATATGTATCTAGTTCTATTGTCTTCATACTGTTATTTTCAAGCTACGGAATATCGCAATTTTCCTCCATAAGATAATCACTTTTTTTTTGTTTCAAATCCAGAAGTACGTCCAGCTTGCGTTTCAGCTGTGAAGAGAGAAACAGACTATAGGCTATGGCAGGCAAGTGATGTAAAGTCTATAAATAAAATATGTCATCATTGACTTAGGCTACAGGTGGATTTCCACCGGGAACAGACTATAAATTTACGAGCTTGTCTTCTGTAAGAGGGGCGCAAAAATTTACCTTGGGCAGACATCTGTTACCGTAAAGTATCCTTTTTACGTTTTGGCAAAATAGGAACAAAAAAAAAAACAAAAACAGTTTATATTCTGGTTACTACCGCAGTCCAGCAAAAGGACAAATTTTTACTGAGTCGGAAGATGAAAATGGCCGATTCAAAGAGGAGTCACAGGGAGGATCACAATTCTTTCTCCATTCAAACCTATTACTGTACTGTTACAAAAGGGCTCGGAGTTAGAGACTCATCCCAGACATGCTATTATCAGATATATGTGTTTTAAGTTTTATTTAGTTGAGACATAACCAATATACCTAGAATATGTGAAATGTGTAATTTTATCAGATTTAATCCATCTGCAAATATTTTGAATTACTGAACTTATTAAACTTTCAAAGTAAGTAACTTTTTATTTTGGAGGGGGNGGGGGGGGGGGGGGGGAGGGGCAACCAATCTAGAAGGGGTTACACATAATTAATAAGAAAAAGAGCAGAAATCAATAGCATCGATAGATATGACTATAATAAATGCAATGCCAAACCCATGGAAGAACTATCTTTTCTACAGAACACCAGGAAAAAAAAATGTCGTTTCTTGAAGTTTTCCATCATAGTGGTTAATAGTTTCCAATCTTGTTTTAGTTATAATGAGAGCGGCCATGATTTTTAATTACCTTAGGATCGAGCGCCGAATTTGCATTGTTTTATTGTCTATTGATAACACACGAGATTTTCTCTTTGCTCTTCACACATTTTTGCTGGTGGATTATTTATCCTGTGCTGAGTGAATTCGCCTATAAGCATGTTGTATAAAATACGATGCATGACCTCAGGAAATAATCTGTTATCTTACATATTTTATGTACACATTTTGTGTGTAAAGTTTTCTTTATTGTTCTAATTGAGATAGCATAGGCACAACAAAGTAAAGACAACATGGAATGTCTCACACAAACAGAGGAACCAATCCTGGAGTGCGCCATAATTGAGTATACACCAGTTCCATTGTTAGTGCATAACAATAGGCACTTGAATGTAACCGTACAACTTGAAATATATTGAAAAAAAGACACTCATTCATAACACTTTTGGGCGCTCGTTTGTGACAAAGTGGTGCTTAAAGGTAACCCACCAGGTCTGGTACGTTTGCATTATCCAATTTCTATAAGGCGTTATATGTAATTTTTTTGATGCACTTCTGGCAGTGACTTTTATCGTCCTGCAGCAACTTCTCCAACATCTTGTGTACTAAAAGCTGACACGTGTTATATTGACCGAGATTGCCGAGTTTTTCCACTCTCCCATCCCCATTTTTCTCCCCACCTCCTCGGTCAAGTAGACATAGCTCGGGCAGGATATCAAATAAACATCAGAGAAGGAAAGAGGGAATTCACATATCTATTCTCATGGTCATTGGGGGACCATCCTTTACATGTGATATATGTAATTATCAAAGTTGTGGAGAGTGCAGTTTCACACTGCTTTGTTCTTACATAAAAAAGAACATAAATTAATAGTGTAGCCTTCACATATTCAAGTTCCTGCTTTCTTTTTCCAATAACCGGCCAAGCAAATCCCATACTTCGAAAGAGGCATATAGAACACAGACTACTGAGCTAAGAAAAGTGACGCAGCCAGAAGAAGAATTGTCACAATCTGAAAATAAGAATAAATGTAGGCATTGTACTTACAAGCAGACCATCATGTTCCAGTTTTATCATTACGATTAGATAAAACATTTTTGTATGATATCAAACTGTAAATCGCCTACTAGACTATACTATAAAACTTTGGAACCGAAAATCATTCTGATCATCATTCTCATGTTTACTTTCCATCAACAGTAGCATTGTGTATAAGGTGTTTATAAGTGCATTCACGCTTTTACGTCATAGAATAAAATAAAAAAGCAAAGTGTTGAATCTGATATCATCATCATCATCATCATTGTATTAGGTGGAAGTGCAACATAATTTATGTAAGTCACAGTTCACAAAATTGCTGACCTGACCATCATCATCATGATTATCATTTTGTTTGAGGTTTTAAGTAAGAAACCATCATCATCATCATCATCATCATCATCATCATCATCATCATCATCATCATCACCATCACCATCATCATCACGATCATCATCGTCATCTTCATCATCGCCTGAAGATAACACATGAACAAACGGAAAGGTAAACCGCTAGGGTGTTTACAGCATTTCAGTCTCCTTATCCTTAACAGTGCGACCTGGCAAACAGCCCACGAAGCATGTAGGCACATACCTTCGTCGATTTAACCTCAACCAAGACAGAACACTGATAGAAAGGAGAGAAGGGGGAAAAAAACTTATTCAAATCCTTGGCAAACAGGCAAGGAAAAAAAAAACAGCCACTGAAAGGTGTAAAATGTAAACGATTTTTTGAGGAGGGAAGGGGAAAGACTTCAAGCAGGGTGGGTTACCTTTTAGACCGAGACGTGACGGCAAGCTAAATACAACATTACTGGACTATTGCCGCTTCAGTGCCCAGCAAGAGTTTGTTTCAGAGAGCATGCAGGCCTGCAGCGTTTCTCCTTTATTCGTAGTTCCCTCCAAGCACAGTCCTATCCGTTGTCACGCAGGGATTTAACTCTGGTCAATCCCTTTCTCTCTCTCTCTCTCACTCTCTCTCTCTCTCTCTCTCTCTCACACACACACACACACACACACACACACACACACACACACACACACACACATTCCCCCCCGCCCTTAATACATTTTGTCATTCCTGCCATTTTTTCATAGGAACCGGATATAAAACGTCTTTGGAAGAATTGCAGTTAGCAGAGACCAGAGCTGACCTCTTCTCATTGACTGAATTAGTGTAGGGAACGAGAGGCAAGACTAGCTGTGCATTTGAGGTGTGCAGACTGGTGTACATCACGTTCTGTTAGTAACATATACCCCATTCTAAATTATGTGAGTTACGATAATTCATTTCAACCTCCAAAATTATGTAACAATTTTCTAAATTTCAATATACAAGTCAAAGGATAGGCAATGTCTTGTCACTGAGTGTCAACAATTCATTCATAGTGGTACAGTTGTGAAAACAGTTCTTTAAATTCTTAAACCATGACATTCCCGATGTTCTCCCTCTGGCACAAATATATTTTCAGGTTGTATCTCCGAATAGAGCAGCCAGTTTCAGGCGGCAATAAACACCACCGAATTTCGCAAATTCCCCGACGTTCTATGCGTAGGCTAGATATATTTTATACTTTGTTTGGAAGTCTTGGAATAGGGCATCCCATTCCCAAGGAGTATAAAAACCGCAACAGGACGCGCCCATAATTCAGTTCAGTGTTCTTGCTCGTTCGCATGAGAGTTTGAATGTTTAACATACGTGGCGCCTTTTACTATTGTGGTTATGGTAAATACAACCATTAATCTGTTGCTGTGGTCTTGGATGCAGCAGTAATTACAATTCAGAAGCAACACTCTTCATCAAATACCTCAAAACAGAAAACGCAAGAGCTTTTATCTGACAAGGATTAACCATAAGCAGCAAAATTTTATTTTTAGGTAATGATCACAGCTCCTTCGGAACTTTCCACTTTTTCTTAGCACTCACAGTGGATTTTCGAGAACGCGAATGCTGTGTCATTGTCCGTCTCTTTCATGATGTAAAAAGCGTACCCCTTTTCTTTTATCGTGACCAGAAATACATTAACAGGAAATTTGGCTGCAATATTGTCTATAATGAAATTTAGAACATGTTTATCGTACTTCAAAGAGTCATCAAAGATCTGTATGAAGTATGAACACATTTATAGGGTAGCATCAGAATCGCTGGTGGGATATACAGTAGATTGCTTGTCTCAGGTGTCGGAATATCTATTGCTTTATATACTGAGCTCAATTAGAAACGCATCACCCAGAGTTTCATCTCTTACCAAAATTTCTTAGGTCCAAGGTTCAAAAGGTGAGTGTTTTTTCGTTCTTTGTCCAATGTTCTACTTGACTAACACAGTTCCCACCATAAAAAGTTATTTTTCACCAACCTATTTCACTTTTGAAAAAGTTACCCTATTTTTCATTTTTGCAGACGCATCAATTTTCATGTTTGGCCACAGAACCCCAACTCTAATACCGCGTATGGCCTCCACCAGCCTGAATACAAGCCTCATGAACCTGACCACAGTCTGAGTGCAGTGCTGAGGCAGATTGTTCCACTCCTGGATCAGGATGGCCTCCAGCTGCTGCATATTGGCAAAGGGCCCTCGATCCCTAACTCTCCGGCCCAGAGTGTCCCATATGTGCTCAATGGGGCTCATGTCCGGTAAAAAGGCTGGCCAGTCCATGACATTGAAATTTTGCTGTGCCAGATATTGAGTTGTGATCCTTGCAGTGTGAGGGCGGGCATTATCATGTTGCAGAACACGAAGGTCGTTGTGGGTCTGAAAAGCTGGGACCACGATAGGCCGAAGAACCTCATTAATGTACGCCTGTGCTGTAACTACGGTTTTGGAACACGTATAGCTGGGTCCTGTGGTGGAAACTGATGCCTCCCCATACATGAACGCTTCCACATCCGAAGCGGTCTCGCTCAAGGACGCAGGCATCAGCATAGCGTTCTCCAGCCCGTCTACATACTCGAATGCGGCCATCTGCTGTTGACACAGAAAATCTGCTTTCGTCCGTAAACAGTACGCTATCCCATTGAAGTCGGTGAGGTGATTCCTGGCCCACTGGAGGCGTAGCAAACGGCGCTGAGGCGTCAGTGGAGGACCGACATACGGCCTTCTTGAACGAAGTCCTGCCTGTTTCTTACAGTGTTGGGGGCAACAGGCCCACGTCTCCCTCGAAGCCCCCTAGCGGTTACTGAAGCTGGCAGGAATCTGTTCCGCAAATGGGAAAGCACAATGTGCCGGTCCTCCGCAGGGGTGGTAACCCGTGGTTGTCCAGGTCTGGGCCTATCAGCGACGCTTCCAGTTTGCTGATAGCGTTGCACAAGTCTAATAACAGTAGACTGATTGCAATTTAACCTCCTGGCTATTTGTCTGGAGGAAAGCCCAGCTTGGTTGAGACCAATGCACAAATTTCGATCGGCTTCATTAAGTCGACGCATCTTGGTTGAGAGCAAATTGAAACTGATTCGGCAAAAAAAAAAGTAGGCCTTTTAATTGCAACGAGCCGAAGAATATGTGACAAAAATTTGAGTGATTTCTATTCATCAGTAAACTTTTTAGCGTCAAAAGACTTTAAAGATGCATTCGACACCGTCAATCGAAATTCGAACTCACACGTGGCCAAAACTAAGGTAGTGAGTAGTCAGAGATGTCCTCAGTCGGTGTTCCATTTATTTAAAAAATCGGATATCAATAAATGGTAAAAAGGTAAAGTCCCGGGTGATGCGTTTCTAATTGAGCTCAGCATATTTTACCCTGGGTCATAATTCGGGTACATTAAAAGTGTCAAATCTTCGACGATTAGATGAAGGCCTAAAGCTCGTCCCATAAAGAGACTTAAGCGTTGTGTATTACACAAAGTGCATAAATCCTCAATAAACAACCATCAATAAGCATCCACGCGGAGTGTTGGTACGCCAATGATTTCCCGCGCTATGTTATTGCGGCTGCCACTGTGATTTTTTTTTTTTATGGTAAATAAATTAATGATTAAAAAAAATCGTGCTGCTTTGAAAGGGTCCACGGACACTCTTGATGGAAAATATTTGAATGGAGGCAAAAGTATACAACGCTGCTCTGGAAGTGTAGGCCTATAATAAATTAATGTGATTAAGACAATCAAAGTCTGCTAAGATTCCGTGGTCAGTACCAAGACAACTTCCCTCTCTGGAATATAGCTTCTGGGCGACAGGCAACATGACATTAGATTCTTTTTAGTCTAGCTGTATAGACAGCTTCCCCCCTCCCCCCTTATTTTTTTCCCAGAAAAAAAAAACGATTGTGGTCAATCTCCATGGCGAGGATAATGGGAGCAATAACCACGGTGATCTTATGCTTCTTCCGGCTTCGTGGTGCAAGGGCGGCTGAAGTTAGATTACGGAAAGTAAGTATCAAGGAAATCAATAATTTTCAAGAGAACTCTCTTATGCCTGCATTAACCAGCCCTGGTCGACTGGGACGATTCTATATTAGAATTTACTGTGTTGTTGTTCATCTTTCTTTTGATGTATAGGTTGTCTCGCGGGAATAGTGTCGAACACATTTAATAAAGCATAGTTATGTTTTATTGGGGCTGTTGGTTGTTTACTTGGCAGAGATAAAACCACTGCCACAAAACTCAGTGCACACGGAAAGAAGAAGCCCGCCCAATACTAGTCCAAACGTTGCTTTGCTTCCTTGCAAATAGGCCAACAGTCAGTTTCCGTTCCAAGTTTATTTCCCATTCATCTTTCCACTAGCTATTAACCCAACCTTTCACCTACCCGAATCTAAATACCCCTTCCCCTTTCCCCTAAAGTCAACTGCTTAGAGGTTTAATGTTTCTTGGTGAAAGGGCAATGTAAACCATGGTTAACCTATATATAGAAAAGTACGGATTGCCACTTTAATTTTTGCTGTTTCTCCAGATGAGGTGCCAAAATTTCACTAAAATGCATTCTCAACTTCAGTATTATGTCTAATTGTCATTTTAACAGAGAGAAACATAGATAATTAACTCTTCAACGAAAATTAGAGTATTTTATTTTGCTTACCAAAATTACTGAAATTATGCAAAGTAATGTAGTTCTTTTTACTTTTTCCAAGAAAGAGTTGAAGTCTAACATTTCAAACTGTTATCAACTAAACTAATAGAACATCTAAACCTGCGTTTCTGGTTATAGGCCTGTGTGTAACTTAATCTGGCACAGACCTGAAAAAAAAAATGTGGCACGGAAAGAGTTAAACCTAACACAACTTAGTTGATAACTGTGAATTAGCAAGCTAAAGTGTGGGATATGTTTAAAGGTAGTTTAAATCTACCGAAAAAATAAAAGATTACCGCCTTGATCTTATCTCTTAATCTTATCATATATTATCAAAAAAAACTCATGAAATTTTGTGCACCAATGAACCCAAAATTTTGCATACACCTAGGTACCTTCCTTATGGTCTGAAGGTGTTTCTTTTGATAATTTCTTCGCCTTATGGGCAGGCGCTACCCTTATCCAGGGGTTGTAACGCACATAACATGATGTGCAACTTATCACCATGAAATCATTGGATTCCTATGCAAACGTGCACACTAAGTTGCTGAATAGTGCATTCTTCTTCCTCAAGGGTGATAATCTTAGAACACGTGTCTTTAGCGATGGCATAGGTTGTTTGATTTCAGATGTCTCTTAGGAACCTATATGTATGTATGATCCTATGGAGGCCGTTTTTTGATTTTCTTCTTGACGCAGAATTATCATAAATTAGCGACGCCCTCTGATGATAAATGAAGTAACTTTCTATCCAGTCAAAAAAAGATCAGGAAAAGCCGCCATAGGGTCATGCATAAACGTGCTTAAGAGACGTGAATGAAATTAGGGATTCAAAAAACTAGTGCCATCGCAAATGGCAGTTTCTCTAAGATCATCATCCCTGGGGAAGAAAAATGCACCTTTCAGCACTTTGGTGTGCAAGTTTGCATAGGAATCCACTGTTTTCAGAGTGATAAGTTGCACACCATGTCATCCTTTGGAAAAGAGTAGTGCCTCCCCTTAAACGGTCCGTAGGTATTATTTTGATAATTACGTATATTTTCTTTGTTTCGTGAATACGTCCTAATTTGGTGTTTTTAAATGATCAACGTCATTGATTTTTGCGGTTCGCCCCTGAAGTGTTTGTTTACTTCCGCTCCCCGAAGTTGATATTTGCATCAGATGCCGAGTCGAGAATATGTACGTAGTAGATCGATCGCCAGAGTGAACATACTCATCGATACAAAAAGGAGCAGAAGCATCAATTACAATAGAATGAACATGACTTTGACCGTGTGAACCAACAGTGCGAATACTGGTGCTTTCCGATAGAAAGATGCAAGTCCTAGACTTGGCTGTACCATTAGTACCAACAGCCAAGAAACGCTTCCTCCCATGCATGTCGTAGGGGTTAATTTCTCCACTGAGTTCATCCTGTGTGAGTAACAAACCGACCATAACTGGTCCTTTTTCTGTAAAACTGGTGGGCAGCGATGTTCCTGATTGTCTCCGAAATATGTAGAAAATCGACTTTCCCATATCCAAATGACCTGTTCCATTTTTTTTTTCTGATGGATGTTTGTGCTCATGATGTCACTACTATTGTGGTGTCTGCAGCCAAATTGGTATTTTGAGGCCACATTCCTCAAATGTGGCGTGTTTTTAGAGAGGCTGGCGTGGAGAAAAATGGTTAATTTTTAGCGTTTTTTTTGTTTTTGTTTTTCAGCTTAACTGATATGTTTACACACAATGATGTGTGTTAGCACAATAATTACAAAAAGAGGAGCGGTGTTAATGTTGTAGATGTAGTTTGGTCGTTAGCATGGCACGATAAAGCCTCAAATTTGCAGGTGCTTTGACTAGTGATAACAATAATAACACAATTGCATGAAATAGAATTAGGGCTCCAGCCACTCCTTGTCTCTACATAAAAAAATTCACATAGTCGTCTAGATCTAGTTCAAAATTTGCATTTGAGAAAGACCTCCATAGGAGCAAAGATTTAGATCTTCTTTAAAGGTTGCTTGGAACGTCACTTTTATGTCTAGCGCACCAAAACCTGTGCGACTTGTTTGGCAAGTTGATCGTTAAGCTAGAGACTTTTTCGAACGCCTCAGGCCAATTTCATTTCATTTTCATTTTAAGGATTCTGACTTTTTAATTGCTATTTTAGCAACTTCTTACAACAAACTGGACAGATATTTTTTCCCGATAGCCCTTCTTACTTATCATGCCTTTTTTTCCACTAGATTTTTGTACTGTTACTTTGTCCTTAACTAAATCAACAGACTCCATACGATTTCACGAGAGCTGGTAAAAAAAAATCACCAAAGGTGGCAACCTTAGTACAGTGATTTGTAGTCAAGGCCTAACTGGTCCATGCACATTGTGAGGAGTTTGTCTGCTATAGTCTGTTTCTCTTAATACTGTACTAACAGGTAAATATAGCAACATAATAATAGTTCAGATTCATTCTGAAGATGTGTTTTCTTCTCTCTACTTTCGCAGTTTCATCTGTTCTTTGTGTGAGGAATTTGGGCTTAAACTTAACCAGCTGTTGGCACCAATGACATTCATATAAGTCTACACTTGCCAGGGGCGTAGCGCGGGGGTCGAAACCAGGTAGGCAAACTCAAACTTGCATAATGCTAGGCGAATGGTTGTCTTTTTACCTCAACGTCACTCTACATACACATTAAGTAGAGACGCGGTATCATGCATGACACAAAGTAGTATTATATAGCAAAGATTTGCCTTACCATCTAAACCAGGAATGCTGCATAATAACAAGGCAATATCAAGCAATAACAACGGCAACAATAACAACAATGGTACCAGCAATAATTTTGACCTATTCTTTACTCCTTACAGATAAGGAGGGCATGTGGGGAAAATAATTAAGGACGGTGTCGAAGAAAAAGGGTAATTTAATCAACTTTCTTCCGCAGCAAAGAACATTAGACATTTTTTCTTTTTAATTTTTGGTGTCTGGCTTACCTCATAATTGAGAGTGTCATTTATTCGTCACATGTCGCAGGCAAACAGCCAAGTACCGTATACTAGCAGTTTCATTAAATTTATCTTGCCAAAAATGATACAGTTTCAGGGTATAGATCTAGACTTTAGACCTAGATCTATCTAGTCTAGCCTATGAGCAGCGAAACAAGAAAACACACAGGCAGTGGCTAATCCACACGACCCAATTCCAAGTCGATGAATCAAAATAGAGGAAGTCATTCATTTTTAAACTTCTTTCTTTACGGCCTCGTTTCTCTTCCGTAGACATTTAGAATTTTGCCTATAGGCATGGAAATTCTAACACTGCTCGTGGATGTTGCTGAGGCTCAGTCTGGGTTAAAGTGCTGATTTTGTCGCATAATATAGTAGAAGAGGAGCTGCCGGCGAGTTAACCTATGTAGTCAAAATTCAAAATGACTACTAGCTAAACAGGGCTGCGCTCGGGGCTCAGTCAGGGTGCAAGTACCATTGTTGTGATAAACATTTCAAGCGATTTGTGCAGCATTTTTTCTGCTTTTTGGAGATGTTTGAGGCTTAGTATGTTACAAGGCGGCGAATTAATAATGGGCTATGAGCACTGGCATTCATTTCAATATTTTTTGTAGTTTGTTTTTGTAAACATTTTATGAGGTGGTTTTTTTTTCTGAGCGGTAGTCAATGACTATTTGACTACCATTACGCTACGCCCTTGATACTTGCAATTTTATCCTAATTCAGATACTTATTTCGCAATATTTTTTTCCATACTGACATGAAGGAGCATAAAATTTATATATACAGTAATGTGAATATACTTCTGCACTAGATTTATACTGTGGTACAGAAGTGTTATGTAAATCGCATTTTTCCTAATCGTGAATGAGTGAAAATATAACCTATGACAAATTTTAATCTTTACAGATTTAGACTAAAGCTGTGGTCAGATCCGTATAAATAAAAATTTTAATGGATCCTGTCTATAATGTGTTGGCTGTCTAGCCAATGCTCTGCGGACGGGTGATAGCATGTTGGTATGAATGTTTTAATTCCTCTGTGGACAGTAGATATGCCAAATAAAATCATGCTGAGGCAATAAAAATGCAGAATACTTTTTCTGGCTTACACTATCAAACTTTACGTTTGAATTTGGAATACCAGAACCTTAATTAAAAGCTGAATAATACATTGTCAGGTAGAGGTGTCTGTACCTGCTGGAACGTAAGTGACGTCAGCGATTTTTGCCACAGGCTTCTGCTGATCGGGGAAGGGGAATAATTCTGGACGCAAGGGCCAAACCCGGTAACTCTAGCTCTCCTTACTGCGTCATATTACATACGAACACGGTAACAGAAGGATGCTCTTTCTTCGCAAAATTGACTCGGTGGACACCAAAGATAATTTTCAGAGAGAAAAAGTATTGAAAAACGGAAAATTATTTTTGATGTGCGTGTCCTATTCTTAACGCGCCCCCTCCTCCCCACCCATCAACCACCACCGTAAGTGAATGAATAAATAGATTAGATTGGTCACTCTTGTGTCATGAAGTGCAGTCTTTCCTCCCTCTTTTCTCGTTTTCTCTTTCTGGAAAACTGGAATAACACTTAAATAAAACTGGATTTTCTTGCCGATGCCAAACTTATTGTGTTTACTCATTTGCCACATTAGCAGTCGGATACGAGTATGTCTGAGCGGGAAGATTGTAGGGGCTTGAGGAATCTCTTGATGTAAAGCAATAACTATATTTACGGGACGTCTATAGGAGGATGTGAGAGGACCAAAGTCCTCTGGGCATTATCAAAGACCGCCGTTATAAAATATTATGCCTATGTTGCAACTTTAAACTCCGCCAATAATGACATAACTACACATTTCCTGGGAATCCTGGGCGTTTCATAATGCAGATTGCGCCCCCTCCCTTCAAAAGAAGTAGGATTTCTCCCGTTTTAGCATTCATGATCGGATGTTTCTGATTTTGGAGTCTTCTACGATAACAGCCTGTGTTGCTATTTTCTGTATTTAGTCGTATGAATACTTGTCATGCAGTGGTTGTCATGCTATGCCTATTCAAGGTAAAGCTTATGGGGATACGAATAAACTTTATAGGCATGAAAGTATTAAACATAGTAACTATATATGGTTGAAGAATGAATGGTGTTGCGAAAGCTATTTTGAAATATTATTTGCTAGAGATATATTTAGCTTAGTGAAATTTAAAAATAAGCAATCATAGATTACCAGTAAAAACCGGGCGATTTAGAGTTTAAAGACCGATTATGTCCATTATGTTAAAAAAGTATATGATACTCAATTTGCAGTAGGAAAGAATTAGATATTTATCAAATTATTTCAGACACAACCCAGATGAAACTGTATAGAGAATTATTAGGAACTACGGGAACAAAAAGATTAAAAGAATTTACGTGCATTTATTAGGCTAATTAGTAATAATGTCTCCTGTAAAAGCATAGCTTGAAAGTGTGTGCGTGCCCTTTTTTTTGTATGTGTATGTTGATTTTTTTTTTTGTTTCTATGCGCCTCTGTATGTTATCCTCGTCGTATTCTAATTGCTATGCCATTATCTGTATCGTTTGCTCATAATAATATGTATACTATAATTATGTATATCTGAGCTAATAAAGTTATAGTCATTGTTATTGCTTACAGTTATACAATCACGTAACCATTAATCATTTCGCTTGCCCGCGTCCAGCTTGTATATAGGGATCTTAAGATGTAAAAATCCTGTGAACTTTATCATCTCTCTTTCTCTTTTTCTTTTTATAGTTTACAGAATGATGTACTTAATTAGGTTCTCACGCACACTGTGTAACATGCACACCAAATTGCCATGGTAGGCAATATCTTGGGATTCTCCCTCCTAGGGAGGAGAGGGGGGCGGNGGGGGGGGGGGGGGGGGGGGGGGGGGGGGGAAGCGAGAGCGAAAAACAGTTGTATTCGTGTGAATGTTGAAATTAGTCTGAGACACCCGTTGTGAAACAAGATATTATATTGTGACTGCGGGAAGTATCATGTTGATAGCGTAATATCGTTTGATCCATGATCAGAAAATACTCTTTCATGAGTCTGAGAATGAAAATTGAATGTACTCATAATGTTCTGTTGTTCTTGTATCTTTTTTTTCACTGACAGTCGTGAGCACAGTTGCCTTTATTTAACTTTAAAGAAAAACATAGAGTGTGCTTTTTTTGTTTGTTTGCACGTACTGTATTTGCCGTATTTCTGGAAACTTACTGCATTTTCTTCTATTTCTCTCTGAACAAGACGCCTACATCTCGAAAATGTAATTTACCTTATTATCCAGATCGACAAGATGGTTAATGGTCAGCTTAATAAATGTCGTCATCAGTTCTAATTAGCGAGATCTGTAGGAGGCGACTTAGCCTGGATCTGCTAGCTAGTTAAAGCGCGAGTGGGTGGTTGGTACTGGCTGTATGGTCATCAGTCGACTGTTGTCAATCGCGTGTGCGTAGGTGCGTTGGTATTACAGCATTACTTTGTTCAGTTGGACACTGCGTGACAACAGAATATTGTAGTGGTCATTTCGCATCACGCACTGTTAAATAGCTCACTCACGCATTTACACACATGCTCCAGGACACACCCGTATCTTACCACGCACAGTTATGGATTCATTCACGTAATCATGTTTATATAATTGATTGGCCCAGAATGAGCCACGTGGTCCTTACATTTCTTCTTTTCATGTATGGTAATCCTGATTCATATGAATTCGATATCCGCTTTCATTTCATGGAGGCTGTCGGTATTGAATGGACTTGAAGTTGAAGAAAAGGCGTAGGAGGAGGCAATTCATTCTCCAGGGATTGTAATGCAGCTAACATGGTGACCAAATTGTCAAAATGCATTGGGATTTCCAAAGTGCTGAATTGTGCATTTTTCTCTATTCAGGGTGATTAATCTTTGGAAAATATCGTTTGTATCACCAGTAAACTAACACCAGATTAACTGATACCAGATGTCACTCAAGTGTCTTAGATACCTTTTGCAAGGTCTTTTCTGGGGTTGTCTGGATGTTCTCCTGGAAACAAATTTACTTCATTTTACATCAAAGCTGGTATACTCAGAGACACCACTCATCCACTATTCAACAGTTACATCAGATCTCAAAGAAGTGGACGACTTCTGTCACTGAGATCACGCACAGAACGTTACAAAAAATTCATTTGTCCCACACTCTGTGAGAATCGCTAGGGGGTCCTCTTCATCTGACCTTTAAACCAGATTGTGTAAGCTATGTTTTTGACTAATGTTTTCCAGTCAACATGTGTATTTGTGTGCGTGCGTGCATGCGTCTCTCTCTCTCTCTCTCTCTCTCTCTCTCTCTGTGTATGTGTGTGTGTGTGTTTGTTTGTTTGTTTGTTTGTGTGTTGTTATATTTTAATGTCATTACTGTCTGATGCTGAATCAAAACAATTTTCCAGAATATGGACCAATAAAGTTATCTATCTTCTCTTATCTTATATAGTTCCTTGTAAGACTGTGTCAAGACAAATGGTCTAGAAAAGGCAACGTGTATAGCCGCCAGACAAAATGAGCCGTTTTTCGGTACTATCGAAATCCACAAAAGTCGTCAAAAGGTACCACCGGGTCGAATTTATCGAATTTGAGTTTTGGGTATACTTTAAAAGTTTGGTCCAGTTTCTATCCCTGTTTCAAATTTGAAATTTTGTACAAGGTAGGAAAATTCAAAATTGACTTCGTATCGAGTCATCATGGATAATTTTGACGGAATATGATTGGACGGCCTCTGTCACGTGACGGATTTTCACGCGTAAGATGAATTCATTGGATCTAGGTATCAATTTTTCACAATGTCATTTTCCCCTGGAAATATGACCAGTCTGTCCACAAAAAGGTTGGTGTTACACAAGTATAATACCCTAATTGCTAAGCAGCGCTGAAACTTTAACAGCTCCTTTTCTCAAAGCTGTTGTTCTGTCCCTTCCTGTCTTTGAAAGACCGTATCTTTTTTACTAAGTTAAAGCAATGTTTCACCAAACGAATGGGCTTTGCAGCCTTTTTGGTGATAATATATCCTTACTACCAAAATGCGAGAAGTGCTTCATTTTGTCGGGCGGTACACATAATAAAGGTATCTTAAACACGTGGAAAATGTCTGATGAAAATGACATTGTTTTAGGATGAATCCTCCTTTATGATTAGATTTACATTGAAAAGGGTTATAAGGTTCTATAATTTTCTTATTTCTTCATTTTCGATATCGGC
>JAWQUT010000023.1:3825478-3844685 GCA_033807755.1 Ellobium chinense
AGGGAATGCAAGGGGGGAAGAGAAGTACAGTATATGGGAATGGAGGAAATGGGATGGGGTAAGGGATAAACAAATGACAGTTGTTCAAGCATATTATCCTGTCTGTACTCTGTGTGAACACTGTATTCTAAATCAAATGTGAAGACTAATTTTCTTTTAGTTGAATTAAAACTTCTTTTGTTACATAGACTAGTCTTCCAATCTGCGGAATGCATCTATTCCAGTTAATTCTCATGTCAATTCCTGCATTAATGATTATTAACATAATGTGATAATCTCTCTCAACATTTTCCAGCTGTAAGTTCAGAATGAAGAAAATGAATTAGACTCATGTTATTTCTTCTGTGTAATGTTTGCTGAGAAGGTCAGCCACATTTTAATGCAAATGGATTTTCTGTCGTTATATTGAGGCAGATATAAATGTACTTAAACTATCTAATCTAGTAACATTTGACTTTAGGTCACAAGAGTAAGAGAATGACTGTGTACCCATAGTTCAAAGACATATGACATAACTGAGTATACTTGCTGGAAATCAGCAGGACTGATTAACTTCTTCAGAGCATAGACAGCATGACAAACCTCTCCTCCATCACAGAACTTTTCATTTTAACATTAACTTGCATAGATATACAGTACATAGTCTAGTACTTTCATATATCTATAGCTCTCTCTTTAAATTAAGATAAAAGTCATCACAAAAGCATACCAGTTTCATAACCCCAATAACACAGTTTAACACCTACAATTTCTCTCAGCCTAGGGTTGACAAACATTTCAAACCAAATGACATAAAGGTTTTTAATCTACACATACAGCCTGGAGTAGGTCAGGGGGATGAGATACATGTAACTGGTTGGCAGCTTGTTCTGTGGTACATTACTGTGATCTCAAAATACTGTATTCTCATTGCCCTCTTTCCATGTACATGTACCTCTCACATCAAAGCAAACTATTTCACATCTAACACCTGAATAAATGAAGTCTTTAATTTAACCCAAACTTTACTTTGCCATGACCTGCATTACATACACAGACAACTTAAATCTTACAGAGATAACATAAGTCCCACTTTCATTTATCAAATAATCAAAGTAAGATAATTCTGTCTTATCAAGATTATTTATTGCTGCTTTCAGGACAGCATGCAGAATAAACAAAGTCATCTGATTCAATTAGATGAAGTAGATACGACAGCATATGATACAGCCCTTATGGTCTTCTTGTCAAAACCAGCTTAAATCTTATAATCACAATAACCTAAGGTACAAGGGTGATGATATAAATGCCAATATGGTCTCTGACTGGTTTGATTTGATTCATTGACTGACAATCCCGATTTTATTGATGATGTGCCCACCATTCTATTGGTCAAGAAAGATCGTATGATGTTGACTAACCTAAATAATTTCCAATATGTACATAAATAGCTCACATATCAATTAAGATACAGTATCATGATAGAATATCCATGTAATAAACCTGATAACCTGTTTTATCTATTTGCTGACTCTATGCCCTTTGTTATGTCTCTTATGTATGGCCTAAGATTAGAGGAAATCAGTGTTTTTTACTTCAGCTTTCCTAGATTAAAAAAACTTTTTGGGACACATATAATGCCTGTGAGAAGACCCAGAGAGCTATGATCCAGTTGGCAACTGGCACCATAAATATCCACACTGTGGGTTGGCTGTTGGCAAGGTGTTTGGAGTGATTATGGGCATATCCCATGCACCATGTCTCAGGATAAAGTAATACAGTAATAAAGAACATGAAAAGTCTAATATAACTGTACTGTTTATCACACTAATAATTTGAGATGAGCAATGGCTTCCTGTCATGAATCATCATGAATCAAAATGTCTGTTGTTCACAAACACTACAACATCTGGGGAAAGGAAGCAGGTGACCAAACTCATCTTACATCTTCATACATTCATACTATCCTTCTTATAGCAAAATCACTGGGATCAGATCTCTCAAGAAATTTGGTCTCATAATGCCAGCTTGGTAATCTTTATCTGCAAACTTCAAAGGTTTATCTGGTCTGTGATGACATACACACGCAGCGAGCCGCAACAATAAAAATGTGGAACGCAGAGATGGGGGTTTCCCCACAGGTTTGTTTACAAAACAAATCAATTTCAAAAAAATACTTCAGGTCACCTAGACTAACAAAACCTGAAAAAGAACTGCCTCTGAAGCAAAAGGAATTTGCACATGAAATTACACTTAATTCTGGGCCGAAATAGCCGAGTTATGCCTCTTCAAAAATCGAGTGACTTTTTTTTTTTATAAAAGATACTTACATCCTTGGTAGGGATCCTATTGGTTCAATATTAGTCATCAGTTAATTATAATAATTGTAGACAGCCAACACAGAAATGAAATGCAAGCTAAAATAAATGTGACTGGCTATTCAGAGCCAAGTTTGTCTTGGTGACATATGAAGCAGCAGCAACTGATCAGAACAATCAACAATATAATGAAGAAAAAAAGAAAATGAGAGGAAAAGTTATTTTGCTGATTTTTATCCAGCCACACATCTAGCAGAAAAAGATATTAATGAGATCCTGAAACTCTGGTTCCAGGTTAAGAAATGGTAAGGAAGTCCATAATAAATTGATCAGCAGATTTAAAATAACAACTAGTGGTTACATGCATGTTTACAAAATATAAATAGAGTAGTTTAAAGAAATGAAAACTCCTACAATGACAGCTAAATCTGCCAACTAATGCAGCATCTACAAAAACACTGGCATGTAAAACTCCATGGTCATACTGTAAGTGGAGTTATTGTAGTATTAGTATGCACACGCGTTACATGAACACAATCCCTTACCCTTGTTTCATATGTAGTATTATGTAAAGTTCAGAAAAATATCAGGCAATCTGTTCTTGAGAATTGGGTCAAGGGTCAGCCAGAGTGGAAAGTAAAGTTAGGGTTTTGGTGATAAAGAAGTAGGGGAGGAAATTGTTTAAATATTTATTATAATATTACAGTACTCTAGACTTTGGACTTTGAATAGTAATTTTTCTCTGTCTAAGAAGGACCTATGTGATTACTAGATCACTCTGTTAGTCATGTTCATGCTTAGCTAAACAGGAAGTAAAGGTGAACAGTATTAAGTTTTTTTCTTAAGATAAGAAAGTGACTCTGGCTGGCACTTGCTACTCATATCTTCAAGGAGACAGTTGGTCTTTGTGATATCCTGAGAACATATAGATTAATTCCTTCTATATTCTTCAGGTAAGCCAATAAGGTCATAAAGTATATAATAAATTTTAAAATTAACAGTAAGTGATTAAATAAATCAAAAGAGGATGAAGACATTTGATAAAATGAGATATAAATCATTTTGCCAGTCATTGTCAAAATAAATTCCTGTTATTTGAATGAGTATGTCTTTAAAATAAATAAAACCATAAATGGAACTAATTATCATTATGACTAGATTTACTTGCTCGATTGGAGCAGGGAGAAAGTATGACAAATGATATAAACCCCAATTTGTAGAGTTCTACAGTGGGGACAAGTTGGCCCAGTGTAACACAGGTAGACCGAATATCTGTTACTCGTCAACCTCTCTAAAAGTAATGAATGAAGATTCTTATGAGATGCGCTGTAAGCGTATAAGTAAGTAACTAAGAAAGATTCTTATGAGACGTGCTGTAAGCGTGTAAGTTAGTAACTAATGAAGATTCTTATGAGATGCGATGTAAGTGTATAAGTTATTAACTAATGAAGGTTCTAATGAGAAGCGCAATGTATGTGTAAATAGGTATCAGGTACAAAGTTAACAGATTAAGGATAGGTACATATATTACTTCACCCCATTTGTCATCCACATTCATTACCGACGGCATTGTTCATAACTTAATGCTTAATGTTGTTATAAGACATATCATTAGATATCATGTACAAAGTATGGTGATCTTCACTGGCCAATAACACTGTAGTTATTAAGATTACATTATTATCTTCATTTACCAACAACACTGTCATTTACATTATTGTATTGTACGTATAATTTATATTATTCATGAAATAAATGACTTGCTACTCATATCTTCAAGGAGACAGTTGGTCTTTGTGATATCCTGAGAACATATAGATTAATTCCTTCTATATTCTTCAGCCTCACTGAACCTCACTCTCCTAAAGATCCCACGTTAAAACAAGGATACCCAAAACGGAAAAATTACCACATTGGCGCCCAACAAAGGAGGAGAGGAGAGAGCAGAAGTGGAGGCACTCGTTTGGACATCTGGCCCACACTGGGGACTAACAGGGAGCAAAAAGATCGCCACTGCTGACAAGGCATTCCACTCGTACAGTGGGGTCACAACCCGAAGCAGCGAGAAACGAGCAGCCAAGAACGGCAGACTAAGAACATCTCCATATAAGTGAAAGACACCTTGTTGCAGCACATACAATTCATATGACCAACCAAGGGTCAAAGGAAGAAGTATACAGAGAATAGAATGAGTGATTAAAAGGAGAATTAGAAAACCCTCCGGAGGGAAGAACAAGTAGGTACTGTGAATAATTGTGAAAGAATATTCCAGGATTCCAGTTTCACTGGAAAGTGAACTGTAGGAAGTGACTGAATAACGTTATTTAGCAAGTGAAGGTGATTTAACTTACATGAATTGCTAGTTAAATTTAGCGGGATCCCAAATTTTTTTGCAAACAGTGAAAATGAGGAAAAAAAGACGTGTGCTGCATTGCTTTTCACTCCAAGGATCCAGTTACTTAAAATCTATAAAAGTTGGAACTAAAACTTAAATGTTCAAATGCCTAGTTTGAAAGTTTTTCTCTCTTGAAAACAAGGATCTTTTTACAAGTCAAGTGAACTTTGGCTGGATGAAAGGATCATGCCACAATAATGAGGATGACATTAATTATGAACCAAGACAGAGAAACTGAGGTCTAGTGCCACTAACACAGGTCCTGATTAAAGTTTAGGGTGTCTTTTTTAAAAGGGTGGTGAAGAGGGAGCTGGTCATAAGTATAATCCCCTTGAAGAATTTGGAAGAAAATATGCATAAATGTTTTGCTACACTGCACCTTTCTGTTTTGTATCATGTTCACATTTTTTAAGGCATTGAAATTTTTGTAGAACAGTAATTGTAATCCTCATTTGCAAGTGGTCATATTATACCAGTTCTTTGAGCATAAGAAATAAATTAAACCAGATCCATAAACAGGCTCATTATATGTTCTGCCTTGTTTACAATTATGCAACTGGAGAAATACATAACATAATACCTTTCTTTTTTCTCCTGCAAATAAAATTATTTCTTCAGTTGTGGTGGTCCACAAGTAATTCCATTTGACTCAATCCTCTTACATAAACTGATTTCTCATCTTAAGAGCTACAGACATGATAATCTGGCCGTCTTTGAAATTCCAGTCATGACTTGAAGACAAAACATATGCACATATAATACAATACAGTATTATTCTGATAAAAATTACCATACTATGTTAAAACTGCACTATCAATGCAACACATTAATCATTAACTGACCATCTAATCCAATGAAAATACAGTTTTGGGCAAAACTAAATGATATTATTGGTCACTTCTACTGGTGGCAAGGGGGAATAAACTATTTAAAAGCCAAAAATGAAACACAAAATGAAATTTTACGAAACATGGTTCAGGGGCCAAGTGGGACAAATAAGCAACAAGTGAGCATGGTAAAAATGCTGGATTTAGTTTGCAGGTAATGGGGGACCCAGTTTAATGGCAAGACTTCAGGCTGAGTTACATGGAATGAAAGGCCAATGACAGGAATGGATTAGCTGTCTAAACAACCAAATGACAAGCATGCCTGGGGACGATGAGACAGGTTCCTTGCTGAAAGCGGCCACAGGTAGGCAGACTAGTCTTTCTATGAAGTTACATGCGCTGTGGGTTTCCTACAACTTTGTCATGGCAAGAATTGGAAAGCTCCATCAACCATGTAGAAGCTAAATTCTACATACATGTACATGTACTTCAGAATTTAGATAATGAAACCCACGCAGCACTGACAACAATACTCTACCCAACAAGGTATTTTAAAAATCAGATCTATTCCTCCCTGATTCCAATTATCCACAATTCCATCTGATACAAGACAAGGCCAAGCTCACAATATAGCACAGCCATAGACACCTTCCTGGTTTGTAGCACCTATCAACTGGGCAAATCACTCAATGTCCCATAGACCTATTCATCTGCTGATAAAATCTCCCTTATCTTGAGCTCTGTTAGCCAATGTCTCTGTGTAAAAACATTTCAAAAGACTTGGCAATCTAAAAAAGGCATCTATTTTAAACTTGTTTGATACAATTTGAAATTAATACATAGACTAGAATGTTAAGTGTAAGAATTTGCAAGGGGTCAAAAACCAGTCTCACAAAAAAAAAAACTGGGGACCAAGTAAGGAGAGATGACTCTCTTTCAATTCTTTGAAATAACTGGTGAAAAAATTCTGGGCCATGACTTTCCCATTCCCTTTTCTTTCCATAAAAAAAAAAAAGCAGTGAAAGTACTCTGACCTCCCCATTGGGACAAAATAAAGAACAATAATACTTGGTTCCATACACTTCCTCACAGAGTAGTCGATAGGAAGTAACACAGCTCAATTATACTCTTAGCCAATTTCTCTCTCCTCCTTTAGATAGTAGTCTTTATACCCCATTGTTTTTTCTTCTTTGGGCCCTATTAACATTTTGCGTTATTCTACAAATATCACTGTGATTTCGAGAAATTTCTTCCATGGAGGTTGAAGTAATTCTTTTGCCCGATCTTTTAATGGGAAGAAAAAGTAGGATCAACGCGCAAAATTTTTCACAAATCTCTTTCAAAAAAGGTCACCTCAGGTTTGGTCCCCAATTTTTCATTTGGCTGATTACACACTCAATTTTATTATTTAGTAGGCTCAAATTGTGCCTGAAACTTAAAATTGGATGCTTTATATAGGTCACAGGTAATTTTACATATTTCTGAAGCCTGATACTGGCTGGCAGGGCCTCAAAAAAGGGGGATTTTATTATTATATTAGCGGATTAATTGGGTAGTATAGAATGGGTGATTAATAGGTGCCAAAAACCTGAACCCCTCCCCACAATTAATTATTTCCTAATGATGTTTTGAGTACCGGTAGTCAGTTGTGATGCATTCCTTACTGTTGAAGTGTCTCTTTCTTGCTTTTTTCAATGACAGAGGATGATATTCCTATGGTGAGGTATATTTGCAGAGGTACACAGAAACTTTGGATGAAGTGTTGATAGCCTTTGTTAGTTCCCTGGCGAAATATGCAACTCTCAGTCTCAGCTGTCAAGCACATTCATTTCTCTACAAAATGGTGCCAGTGTTGCTAAAATATCTGTCTTAGATCATTCTTATGGCCCAATTTAGAGTTTAATACCTTTCAAAACAGCCAATTCTCTTGATGACATACCCTATGCTACTTTGAAAGCTCCCATGAACCCAAAAATTTTGCCATGGTAGCCTATTTGGAGGGGAACTAGTAGGGAAAGGTCAGAGGGAAGTGACCTGGGAGTGATTGGGAGGGAAGGGGAAAAGTGACCCCCTCTTGGCTGGTCATTGTGTCCATGTAAACATTTTGGCATGAGCAGGTGGCTTTTAGTTGACCATATTTGCAACCCTTAATGGTCAAATCCACTTGTCACTACACATTTAAAACTAAAAGTGATCATATTGGCATTTTTCAAAGGGTCATTCTGTTATTGATTGGGGAAGAAGCCCTGGAGAAACAAAAGTTTGGTGCATCTGTCCAAAATAATTTTTAAAAATGCAGCGTCCTTTGACAATACAGTACCATGTGAGCCTTTGGGGTGGGCTGAGAAGGGGTGGGATGGTGATTTTTCTTAAGTATGAGGATGGGGTGGAGTGGGGGTAGGGGTTGATGGTGGGGTTGGGGGTGGAAATAGGGAAGGAAAAAGAGACTCTTAAATTTTAAAAAAAATTGGTAAAATTTGGCACATTTCTTGCCAGCACTGGATGTGTGTGTCAAATGGTAGGGGTAGGGGGAGGGGGTGAGTGGAAAACAAGAGAGACAAGGAAAAGAAAGAACGAGAAAAAACCATTTTGAGAAAAAAAGCGTGTGTCATGTAAACTGAGTCTGCAGCACACAGATCTAGCTCTAAGTTCCATACAGGCTGGATTGGGGGGTGGGTGAGAGCTGGGGAGGGCCTCGGGGGGAGAGGAAATTTATTTTAAAAGAATGCCCAGATAGCCTAGATGACCCACCTCAATCGCAATGATGTAAACACTGTTTCTACTTGTGGATACATGCCAGGTACTAACTGCTGGTTAAGGTCTTTGAACCCTATTGTTTTTTTTTTCTTTTGGCCCTGTTAACATTTTGTGTTATTCTACAAATACCACTGTGATTTCAGGAAATTTCTTCCATGGAGGTTAAAGTACTGTACTTCTTTTGCCCAATCTGTTCACGGGAAGAAAAAGCGGGCTCACTCAACGCCCAAAATTTTTAACAAATCTCTTTAGTAAAAAGATCACCTCAGATTTGGTCCTCAATTTTTCATTTGGCTGGTTTTGACCGCGTGCAGATACATAGGCCTACACATTTTATTTACTTTTTTTCATCTAGAAGGCTCAAATTGTACCTGAAACATTAAAACTGGATGCTTTATAAATCACAGGTAATTTTTCTACACCCTGATACTGGCTGGCAGGGTCTCAAAAAAGGGGGATTTTTATTAGTGGATTAATTGGGTAGTACAGAATGAGTGATTTGCCCCCCTAATAGGTGCCAAAAAATTTTAATTTTGCTGCGATTATGGAATATTTTTCCCATGGCGATTAAAGAACTTACTTTTGCCCGATCTTTTAATTTTAAGGCCAAGAAAAATAGACATCAATGCCAAATACAGTATTTTTCACAAATCTCTATCCAAAAAGTCACTTTGCCTTCTGATTTGGTCCCCACATTTTCATTAGGCTGGTTTTGACTGCAGCTATTACAGAGGCCTAACATTCTTTATTTTCATATCATACAGCTCAAACTGTAGGCCTACCTGAAACTCTAAAATTGGATGCTCTATCGAAGTCACAGATCTTTTTACATATATTTCTACCCTTTGACATTGGTTGGCAGGGTCTCCAAAAAAGGGAGATTTTACATATTAGTGGATTAATAGGATTGTACACAAACAGTGTTTTGGCCTATTAATTGTTGCCTGAAACCTACAGCAGCAATGTTGTGGTTTTTCTAGTGTGCAAACTCTCCAGTCTTGATTGAAGTCAACGTGTATCTATGTCTATCCTTTATCAACACTCTGGTCTTAAAGGTATTTATCCAGTAAACTGATCCTGTAAAGGGTGCCACCAGCTCTGAACAAACATTTTGCCTGGTATCCCTTGAAACTATCCACATGAATAACATGCCTGTAGGACTAGGAGTATACATTTTCTAATACACTGTACTTTTTTGATGGCATTATGAATTCTGGCAGTTCATTTATCATAATTTTTTCAATGGGTCAGTGCCAAAAAGCTCTCTTTTTTCAATACACCATTTTGTAATCCTGTTATCTTAGTTAATTTTCCTCTGGTATGTGTTTTCTTTGTATTATGGTTGTTCCAAATTGATGCAATAAACAGCATTAACTCAGTTGTTCCACTTTTTTTTTTCAAAATTTGAATGTGTTTTTCTGATTTGACTGATTTATTACATATTTTAAAAGGACATCTGGAATCGGACCTTAGGAAAACAAACAAAACGGCACACATATAGAATGTACATTTGGATTTGGTAACTGTATTTTAGAGTGATAAATAGGGATGATTGTAAAGCAAAAAAAGCATCTTTTCTGTGTGCTAATTAAGTACGAACAGGTCATTTTCAAAATACATTTTGGGACATCACCTGTGTCGTCACACCCTTTTCAAATAAAAAATGTGATGCACCAAATGCCAGAATACGGGTACAGGTAACCCACATAGGGCAATAAAAGTGTCACCCTTTGCTGAATGATAACTGTTACACACCATTCGTAAATTCCAGCACATGTGGGCTAACAAAAGAAGTTCCTGCACTTGTGCACTTTATCGTCACACCATGATGTCCAACCATGATACATGTACAACAATAGCAATCACGTCTTCTTCAGGTTGTCTGAGGCGTTTGTGTATAGTTACTTTCCTTTCCATGAATGTGTCATGGAATTTTGGTGATGGAAAAGTCCAACAACACATCTCCACATAAGTCTGACTTTTGTCATCACATTTGTTTTTATTTTGATGTCCGACACATACCAATCTATTTGTGACGTCCAACACAATTTTTCTGTTTATGCTCAACTTGTTTCTCATTCTTGTAGTTCATAACATAATTTGTGAAAACACATTCTCCAAGAAGCAATGAAATACAGAAACTAAAAAATGCTTTTTACACTGAGATTTGTTGCTATCATCAAATTTCAACAACTATGACGACGTTATTTGTAGAACTACATAAAATAAATGTAGTAAATGTATTAAATTGAAAGAGTGAGGACACATTGCCAGAGTACCATGAATTCTGGGCGAACGTTGTACATAATGGACTGTAAATCATACTCTTAGGCAGTCCATTTTGTAATAAAACGTATGATGTTTCATTTCAAACGCGTGATATCCAACACTAGGCCGAAGATGGTATAGCACTAAGATACTGTCTTGCCTCAGGGCGGCGTACTGGTGATCACAGTCGAGAAGAAAGGCCTATGCCCTATGCTTGTCCAGGATCCAGTTTAAAGGCTGAATGTAACTCGACAAAATTTGACAAATTTATTTTATGTCTTATGAAACTCTAGTTCTTTCAATAGTATTCCTGCTTTAATAAAGTCTGGCTTTGAATTTCTTTCTGTTTTTTTTTAAATAGGAAGAAGTCACAGAGAACGTAAGAGGAAGGAATAGGAATTATGGACATTCACAAAATAGGTTAAGAAGAAGTCAAAGATAAATTCAAAGACCAATGCAGAAAGGTGCACTGTGCAGTGCCCCAAGCCCCCCCCCCCCCCCCCCCCNCCAAGCCCCCCCCCCCCTCCAGTTTATTTTTTGTTTTTTTTGTTATCTTTTTTGTATTATATGTCTAAGGGATATGTTAGGATCAGTATACGATGAGCCCAAATAATAAATGTAATATTTGATATAATATGCACTCATTTACAACATCTGTAAAAACTATAATTTTTATTAAATTGTGTTAGACATCACACCAAAGCAACTGTTAAATAAATTGTATGTTTTTAAGTGCACTAGTGGTATATTTGGTTTACTTTTATGATTTTTATACTCATATTACAGGTGGAGTTCACATTTCTTCACTATCAGTGACCTTATTAAACACTTTTCTGTCATCACAGTGATGTCCAACACTTCGTATTCTCTTCTGAAAATCAATCTCTCCCACTGAATTCAGAAGAGTTGCAGCTACAAAATGTATGGAACTTGAAGTAAAAATGATTAATGTGTCAAAGAATGTCTCTTTTTTTCTTTCATATGTGCTGTCCACTTTCACCCTTTTTGTCCCATTTTATATTACAGCTTTGTGGCACTGACCCAAATACACTATATATCTGTAAACCCTGTGATTAGTTATGTTACAGTGTGTTGTTATTTTAGCAGGTTTGGTTTATTATCACTATGGCTTTACTGTCAGTGTAGAATTGTAAGGTCAAGAACCAAATCTGGTGAAATGCTACAGCTAGATTTAAAAACAGCTGTTTCATCCACAATAAACCTGTGATTTCTACAAAGAAGCATATGGAGGACTTGACTGCTTGCACCATTTAATAATTTAGCCTCACATCTGATTTGTGCCATCAAACTTACAAAGTTACATACACTGTACAAAATTGAATCACCACCAGATATCTTGAACATGAATACAGCATTATAGATAAGTTAATGTTTCTTCTGGACTGCTATATTTGGCTAGGAATCATTGCCAAATACAGCAGGCCTCAGATACAATGGGATCATTTGAACTACACACTGCTCTAACTTAGGTCTCATTGTAAGCAAAGTACTGATAAAAGTACCCAAGCGCAGATGAGGCAAGGGTATGGAGAAATAGGTAGGCCTACACAGTTAATGAGGCAACTCAGGCAGTCTCTTGAGATAAAGGCAGCCTTTTGAGAAACAGTACTAGCACTGACTGTGTTGGTTTAGCTTGAATAAAGCAATAAAAAATTTCATTGTTCACTCTTGTAGCACAAGGGGCCCTGGTCCAGCCAGTTGTGTGACCATTGTTATGGATAAAGACCATTGCACATGTTGTCTGCCTGCCAATCACCTGACACTAGGCTGTCCCCGCAGGAATTTGCGGCCGCAAATTTTTGCAAATTTTGCCATTTTGCGCAAATTTTTGCAAATTTTGTAATTTTGCGCAATTTTTTGCCAATTTTGCCATGTACATGTAATTTGATTGTCTCTGCTTGGCGGCGATCCTTGTCACATACCAATGTGAAAGCTTTGCTATTTCTATACTACAATGATTTTTCTGGAAAAGACTTTTTTAATTGAATATCATACTGATCTATAGCAATATCATGTTATTTTGTCAGGTTTCCCAACTTGCTTGATAAGGAAATGTTTTCTTTGCATAGTCTCACTAAACACATTTTTGTCTATCGATGGAACACTGCCAAGTTCCAAATTTTGTCACGGCCACTTTTTTAATAGTCTCTACATTCTTGTATGACATGACTTTCTATTCCTACCCACAGGCAGTTTGGCATGGTTTGCAGTATTCCACAGCACTTTTGTTTAAATACATTTAGTGTCAGTGATATAATTTTTTATTTTCAGCAAGAAAAAAAGTAGGAACAGTTCATACCTCCAGTTTTTATCTTTTGCATTATTACCTTGACTGTCTCAGAATGTCTTGTGTGTGCATTTATCATCATTTTGAAGCAAGCTATTTTTTAGGTTAAAGATAGCTTTCAGACTGGTATTTTGTTTCACTTTCAATGTATATTGTGAGATTATCATGTGTTGTTTAATTCACTTTGGTGTTGTCCGAAAATAGATCTAAACATATTTTACACCTATAGACAGGTGCAAATTTTACACATTTTTGGCGCAAATTATCAAACATTTTGCAAATTTTCTTGCAAATTTCAGTACTATCTGCATGCAAATTTTGCCTTTTCTGGCGCAAATTTTGGGGGTTTTTGGCGCAAATTCCTGTGGGGACAGACTAGGTTGCAAAATTTGACTGCCCTGCCCAGTGTTTGGCAAGGGAATGCATATACATACATATATATTCTATAGCTGCAATAAAGCATACGCGAGTGAATGGTAGAATTAATAATATCATAGCATGTTGAATCATTATTACAAGTGTTAAGAGCTCTGATAATAAAGCAGTATAGCTTGGACATCATGTATTCTAGGTTCCCACAAGTTCCCAATGAGTAAAGTGTGAGATATCGGGCTTACACTACTTACATACTCCTGGTAAAATAGGGTGACTAAGCAGTTTACCAAAGCATTCTGCAAAAATCAATGTGTAGCAAATTAGAGTGTAACAAATCAAATCATTCTCCCCCCTCCCCCTCCTTTTCAAATCAATCAAAATAAAGAACAAACAGCAGGCTATTTGTTTAACTTATACTGAACTCAGCCTTAAACTTTTTTAGTCTGCAAAGAGCCCAATTCACATAATGGGGCTAAAAGAGGGAGGGGAATGCTCATGCAAGTCTTCAACTCCAGTGACATGATGTCAGTAAGCCTTGCCTCTTGCACCGCATTGCAATTATTTTGTGCGCCTAAAAGGTCAACATTGTCAGTGACCAAATTCAGTTTTAATTTAATGCAAGTTTGCTGTTACAACATAAGAAAAACGGATGTCAAGAGCAGAAATTAGGCTTGTCTATGCTGGAAAAACATTGTGGGGTATTATGGGTTCTGATAAGACTGTCATGTGAATAGTTCTTCAATTTGTTCCACACTAAAGTGGTTGATTTCCTCCTTTTACTCCATCATGACATGCATAAATTAAACAGTCATCGACACTTACTTATCCACATTTTGCTCTCTAAAGTCTTCTCTTTCCATTCACAGGGTTCTGCAAGAAGTGCATTTAATCATAACCATCCCCACTATTCCTGTCCCAATCTGTTTTTATAATAAACTACACCAAATATCATTTCATAAACCTGTCACATAATTTATTATGGAAAATTTAATCAACTATCGTCTCTCCCAACCAAGCACCATGGAGTCATAATTCCTGTTCTAAGCAGGGTTTGGTAGTTTTACTGCCATTTAGATTGCTTTTTAGCTTATTTTCAAAGGAAAAGAAGCAAGAATTTAAAATTATATAAAATTATGCTGTTGTAAGCCAGATGCCATTGTATCTGAGGTATAACATATGCTACTGTAAAACCCAAAGTTGCAAAAACTGATTTGATTTTCTTGTTTTAGTTTTGCTCCAACCAAAATCAATTCCCTTGAGAGAATGAAAATAATAATACACTGAATGAGTAACCACTGCTTTGCCTTTTTAAACAGCTGTGCTATTATGTTACTTTTGGCACTGCTCTAACCATCACATACTAGATATTACTGATCTTGAAAAACATGTATATGCACACTGAAACACTTATACTGTTACAATTCACTTTTAGACTTGAGAACATTGTTTTGAAGTGGCTCTAATTGCATCCCTCTGAAAGCACTCAGACTGCGACATCTGATGGCAAAGTATCTGAGTTTGCAGAATACAGGTGCTCTCCAAGGTTCTGTGTCAGGGCCGATACAACACAGGAATGGAATAAAACAATATACAGTATCTGTCATGCATGATTTGCAAATCTGCGTTTTTCGTGAAAAAAAAACCACAGCAATTTTAGTTCTACATGAGACACATGAACATTTTGCAAATTTTGTGTACCCGGCAATGCTGTTGCATTATTTGTGAAAAGTGCAAATTTGAGCTGCATTTTCACAACTGGCAACCAATTCTTTTTTAATGCACCTTTGCTGTTTTCATAAATAACGCAACCAAATCTTCAATTCCTGTTCCAAATATCATAATTTGAGGAATATTTCTTTGAAATCAAATCACTACCACCATCACTGCTTTAAAAAAAAAGTGCTGCATATTCACTAAATACATGTCATTATACTAGTACCAGTCATTCTGTGTTTTGCATTATTTTGTGTCAACGTTCAAAACTGGTAGCGATTGTTTGTAATATATGAGCCACAAAACAAATTTACAGACATGAGAAATGCAGTGGCTGCGCATATCCAAAAACAAACAAACAAAATGATAGAGAAATCAAAATTGTGAACGAAAGATCTTGAAGTGAATGACAATGTAATTGTTACAGTCTCACAGTCAGGGATGATCCTCTCAATTTAATTGCAGTTATGAGTCATTGCCAAATAAGGCAGCCTTAAATCTAACTTGATTTTTCTGATCATGGTGTTCATATGAAACGCGTTCTAGCTCCATAACTAAAAGCTTTTTAATACTTTGTAAAGAAGCAAAGTTGTAGGGGAGACCTTAAGCTACACGTATCTAGTTTTGAGGACACTGTGACATGTTTTTTTGACGAGTTATCCCCCTTTTAAACCAAGGGTTTTGTTGATAATTATTTTAAACAATTCTTATCGGTTGTTGCTTTTCCTTCCCACAATTTATGATAAGTCAAAGAAACAAATATGAAGGGAAGATGTAAATTAGGCCACATATAAACTTGATGTCATTGTTGGGCTCGTTTGGGTTGAGTTATCCCCCTGTAATGTAGTGGAATAGGCGTCGATTTCCACTCCCATACGATAATTTTTGACAGCTCTGCCGGGTCAGCTCGGAAATAACAGCAAAATCTGTTTCTCATGATTGAAATTGCTGAAACTAATGACGCGCAGTAAAAGAGTAAACACCAACAGCCAGCTACACACATGTCAAATAGTTGTTCAATACAGATGCATATTGCATTAGCTTTTTTTTCACGAGTGGGAAATTTGACAGCGGAGAGTGTGTGAAGTTGACGCATGTTTGTCACTCAATAGCGATCGATACGACATAGTTCCATTGAAAAGCTCTTCAGCATATCAAAACTAATTCATTTTCCTACTAGCACGACATTATGTTGAAACAACCTGCATCGTACATACATTTTTATTATGATGCAAACTGGGACACCCGTTTCATGTTAGATTTTACCCCTGTATTTTTCAGTAAAATTTTAACTTCTTCTTTCATTTTCTCCAAGACGAGTACAATGACAGGCTTGGCGTTTTTATTGGTATCTTCAATAACCATTTCCAAAGCGTTTGCAGTGCAGTTTGTGCTGGATTAATTCTTTTGTGACCAAGTTTGAATTGTTTTTGTGCACTGATCCACTGCCATTTCCCTTATTTGGCAATGACTCTTATTCTCTGAAAGATTGGGACAAATTCAAGACTGGAATAAGAGCAGGTACCTTGTGTGGGAAGATCTCACCAGGTGCTGTTGAGTACATGAGAATGAAAGCAGAGGATGTAAATGCCAAAGAAGTGTCCATCTAAATAGCTGTTCGCAATTTGTGCATAGGTAATGGTCAAGGCTTCATTAAATGCCAGTACCAGGGCTCTTGACTAAATAAGAGATGCTCTTGTTTCAGGGATAAAATGTGTTGCGCTAGTGCCTGTGGTCCATAGAAGTCATGCAAGAAACACTGATATTTAAAGTACAGAGCATTCCCTTTTCCATAACCTTTATTCATTACTTCTGTTCTATGTCTGTTATCCAGATGTATTAATGAAAGAAAACAATAAATGATTATGTTTATTGATCAAAATATTCATGCTGTTCTTGGAGGTGATACTTTTAAGATAAATTTTCCGCAGCATAGCGCTTTAGTTGCATTATTTGTGAAAAAATGCAAAAGTGCATTTGAAAAATTAAGTGCCAAATTCATTGGTGTGTTTTTTATGAAAAAGGCAGCTCAAATTTGCACTTTTCACAAAATATGCAGCAGCTTTGCCTAGCACATGAATTTTGCTAAATATATACAGTACGTGTTTTCATGTACAGTATATTGCATGCAAACTGCTGCATTTTTCACAGAAAAAGCTGTTTCACAAATCATGCATAACATATCCATCACATATCACACAGCATTTATCTATCGGTTGTGGCTTTCTCCAGACCACTTTCTGGCTCAATTTCTTCAATACCTGACTGCCTACACTTCTGTTTTTTAAGTCTAAGTCTCACACTCTGTTTTTGCCTTTTGACAAGGTTTGATAAAACCATGTCACAGCCTTCTTCTGATTCTGAGCCTGACTGACAATCTGGACTGCTTGCTTCTGAGGTACAATCACTATCTTCCAGGTGTTCTGGTGGTATCAGTGACAGATTCTGTGGAGGCAAGTACCAGTACAATGTATGTTACCTTGTAAAAATGTAGTCCATCCCCTCCTCCCCCTTCCCAAATTTAATTTTTAAAAAATGCCATGTCAGCCATTCCATAATAATCCCTTTCTCATGACAGTTCCTACATCAACAACAGACACCGCTTGAAATATTATTTTCAAACTGACTACATAAGACTTTTATTGTGAAATCTTGCCTTTTAAGTTAACTCTAAGAAAAATTTCCTGTCTAACTTTTACTGTCACAAACAGTAATGGGAAAATAACAGCATGCCTTTATGCACTTACGCAGCCATCATATTCTATTTTCTGAATTTAAGACACTTTTCTGGGGACAAGCTAAAATTGGGGACCCTGGTAACTGCAAATATCAGAGCATAGTCAATTTTGATACCTTTGTTTGTTCTGCTGGCTGTAAACACACAATACACCTATAAGAACCTATTCTGACATCATCACACCTTCCTGTGTTTACATGTTTTTGATGGTTGAAAATTTTACCCTGCAAGAATAGACCTTCTAGTTGAGATAGTCTATTAACCATTCAAGATAATATTTTCTATTGTTCTTGTCTTTGTTGTTATTATTTAAAAAACTTTGTAAAGTGCTTTGTCGAGCATTTAAATTTTGCTCTACACCATTACATTCATGTAACAAAGACTATTTCTTTTACTGACACAGAATTTAATGTGGCAGTAACCCAGTGCATCTGTGTCTGATTATTTCAATTCTGAAAAAAAAGTTCAGCTTATCCATCACATCTTCTAAAATATTCATCATGCAAGGTGAAGATAATTTGGAAATAAATTTCCTTTACTAATACTATTACTAACCAATTTAGATCAAGCTATTCACAAACACTAAATTTTTCACTAAATGGGTGCCATAAGATAGATGTGAAGAATTCCTGGGGCAAATCTAGCATGGGGAAAAAGCTCTATTTCATGAGCCGTTTTCAGCATAGACTTCTAATTTTGGTTAGGAAAGGCATCTCAATAGAAAGAAAAATAAATACAATACTTTCTCTTGACATCAGATTCATTTCTCAAGATGTTCTATGAATGATGCAATGATGAAATTTATGAAAATCCAAATTTGGAGCAGAGCATTTTCAATTGCCAATTAAACTGAATATAAGAAATAAATTAAAATACTCACTTTTAGACTGGATACATCACACATTAGATATTATATCAGATCTACATTTACACCCATCATACATCAGAATGGAAACATTACCAAGAACTGGCAAAACTAATAACTGCCACGCCTAGCTAGGGAATGTGGTCCCCTCATACCAAAACATGAAATATTTGCCGGTTGTGCAATAACAATATTATAAAACTGTATTACTCAAACTAAATGCAAGAGTTATGTGCGGGCATGCACACTTATTTTGCTCATCAAATAGCCCATAAAAATATATGGTGCTTAACATTATTAAACAGTTAGCTCATGGTTACAGGTGGTATGTATAATTTATAGCTTGTAAACCTTTATAAGAATATATCTGGGCCAAGAATATTGTACATTCGTATAGGAATTTCTAACCTTGCAAAGGATTTTCAAGAACCTAAATAACTGTCTTTTTTTAAAATATGAAATCCAGTTGTCTATGCAAACTTCCTTTTGTGTGGAATTCCTTCAGCAGTCCATTCCACAGGTATTTTTGCAACTTTTACATTATGTAACATAAGTGCTTTAAAGTGTGTAATTTGATATACAATACATTTGTCTAAAAACACGAAGTGGTGCACAAAGGAAAATCCCAATAGATATTTTATATTATTATCACATATCAGTATCAT
>JAWQUT010000023.1:3852595-3865180 GCA_033807755.1 Ellobium chinense
CAAGCAAAGGTATGATTTTCTCTATTTGGCCATTGCAACTTAAATACCTGTTCAAAAAGTGTCTGGGCCCTGATTCATCTGGTTAGCAGTTCAGGGATGGAACTAGGCTATGAAAAAAAACCCTAAAATTTATTCCTGTGATAGACTACTGAAGGGGGTCTCAAGGACAATGTTCTAATGAGAGTCCAGGGCGCAAAACCCCGAGCCAAAATTGAATTCTTATATTTTTTATGGCCAGATGATCAGGCTATCTGGAGCAATTCTTGTTTGGTTTTGATTTATGACTAGATAGAAATTGTGTAGAAATTCAATCAAATATGGAAAATAAGAACCTGAAAATTTGATAAGAAAAAACTAGTTAATAAAAAGAAAAATAAACAAAACAATAATTAAATAAGCAGGCCTAAATCAGAGCCTAAACAGTGATGTTCAGGCTTAGTGTATGCACTTTTGTGAAAAATCCAATATCTAAATCTACTGCAACCTTATCAACTGCATCCATCACCTGAGCAAAAGGAATAATAATAGTTAGTTGAGTCTGGGGAATGTAGACTCATTGCCAATACTGTATTTTTCAAGGTGATAACTTTCAAAACGGTCTGATACACAGACTACTCAGTGTGGTCAGTGTGAACTTGTCATGACCAGTGTAAAAAACAAGAGTTACAGCAAAAAAAAGAAAAGTATGCCAAAATAAAAAAAAAACAACAAAGAAACCTGAAAGTTGTTGTGTGAGTTCCACTGTGCCACAGTTTGTCTTCAGAAAGAAAACATCTATGCAGTGGGTATTCATGTGTATAAAGTTTTAGCCAGAGATTTCCTCTATAAGGGTATTTGCCATGCAGAGACACATATTCTTTCAGATAGACTCCTGTGTGAGTAACAGTAAATCATTTCATAACTGCATGAAAGCAAAGAAAATTTCATAAGTTCTTGGAATGATACCTTGGCTTGGTGGTACATCATAGGTCCATTTCTGCTGCCTGGTGACATCTTTTTTCTCCTTCCCCATAACCGTCAACCTTTGAGTGAGATAACCTGAAAGTGTACAGGCAAATGAACATTATTAATAGTAATGAACATCAGCGATAAAAATTTGAATTAATTTCAAATATCACGAAGCAGGAAAGGGTGATTTTGTTTCTGTTTTTGTGGTCTCCAAAGAAAACAGATTACCTTAAAATGAAAGCTGTCATTAAAAGAAGAACTGACCAAACTAGCCACGGAGAAAAGACATGGGTGAATTTGAGAAACTCTCAATGGTCAAACTCTCATATTATAGGTTACAGACTTCTAGTTGGATAAAAAAAACATGTTGTCATATGCGTTAAGAAGACAATAATTGTGGAGAATGGGCCCTAGATTTGCGAACTTACCTGTGAATTATTTTACATTCTCTCCTAATTTTGTAAACTAAATCTGAAGTTTGGGTCATTCACTTCGGTTTCGGTGCGGCCTTCTGTGTGGAGCACTTGTTGTTAAGGTAACTAGTTAGCTTGTTTACACCTTTCGATGTATCGGTTCGTGGCTCGAAAACGGAATGAAAGACTTATATTTTAAACATCATTTTTAATAAGCTCATTGAATTCTGCAAACAATTAAAGAGGACCTAAAGATTGTGGAATTTTTTGTATGTGACAGTAAAGAAAACAGTTTATTGGCTCAAAGAGGGAAATCGGATTAGGCTTTTGTAACCTGACAGTGAAAGAGTCAGACTGTCTAGAGGTTACATGCCAAATACTCATGAGTGTTTTTATAAGTGAATGAATGATATGGAGAGATATTTCAGCTTTCTGCAGTATCTGTTTACTCAAGTGTGGGAAAAGTTGTTGCTACTCTTTTGGGAACTTCTGCAATTTTAGAACTAGTGTAGCAGATGCCACAGTACATATGAGGATAATATTCAGTATGAGTGTTTTAGATTATGAAAAGGACATACAAAACACATGAAGGTTACAGTAGATCTGCTGGGAATATATTTATAAGCCTCGACAGCACTGACCTTTCCATTTAGATCATGTGAAATAATATAATGTCTTTTCATGAAAAAAAAATTGATCTTTTACCATGTAATTGATGTAAATCCAGATCACAACAATTGTAACCAAACATTCTGTTTTTTGGTAATTCGACCAATATCTCAAGGTTAGATAATGTTGAACTGCCTTATTTTCACACATTTTTTCAACATCGTTGACTAAACCACTCATTCCCATTAATTTATAATGCATGTTTTAAAGGAAGACTGCACCATCCTACAAACCATATTAAATCATACGATACTCTACTATTACAATAAAACAGTCTTTCAAGTGTCTGTCATAATGATATAACACCTCTGCTGGCTCCAGACAACCCATAGGGTTACATTATCCAAAGTCCGAATTGTTACAACCACTGTGCGCGTGGCGGCCATAAGCTTATGTCAAATACATTCTTTCCACATGGCCAAGCTGTCTAACCAGTGCTCTGCGGATGGGTGATAGCATGTTGGTATGAATGTTTTAATTCCTCTTTGAACAGTAGATATGCCATACAAAATCATGCTGAAGCAATAAAAATGCAGAATACTTTTTCCGGCTTATGCTATCAAACTTTACGTTTGAATTTGGAACACCAAAAACTTAATTAAAAGCTGAATAATACATTGTCAGGTAGAAGTGTCTGTAGCTGCTGGAACTAAGTGACATCAGCGTTTTTGCCACAGGCTTTTGCTGATCGGAGAAGGGGAATAATTCTGTAGGCAAGGACCAAACCCGATAACTATAGCTCTCCTAATTGCATCATATTACAGTGGAATTCTGATATTAAGAAATTGAAGGGACCAGGACTTTTATTTCTTAGGGTAGTACCGCACTACGACAAAACAGTTGGGTCGGTGAGTTGTGTTTCCACGAGCCCTACCGCACTAAGACAAAATAGTTGGCCGATTTTTTATTCGTGATTATAGATATCTGGTGTAGATCTAGTCTAGTGGTATCTAGATCTCTGTCAAACATGGATATGACAGAAGTTGCTTGTGTTTGTGCACTGGTACTTTCCTTCAGAAAAAGGAAACGTCAAAAAAGGTTTTGGGTTCATCCCATCATCAGTAAACGATTGCTGAAAGGGCAGTTTTACAGCCTGTACGATGACCTGAGACGCTACCCACAAAAAATTTTTGCTTATTATAGGATGAGCAAAGAAAGCTTTGATGCCCTTCTAGGGCTTGTGGGACCATCCATTACTTTTCTGGACACACAATTCAGAAAGAGCGTACCACCCGAGGAGAGATTGTCTGTCATACTTAGGTAAGAGTGAATTCTCTCCCCCTTCCGTAATTTCATCCCTCAAAATCTCTCTCTCTCTCTTGCGATTATAGCAATGGACCGTAAATCTGAATCAGGCATACATACCTACAAAACAAGAATCAAGTCAAATTATCGTCTGATCTTTATGGCTGCCTGTGATGTTCATGATATGAAAGTTAGGACATTACAAAGATCAAACAATCACACACGCACGCATACACGCACGCACACACTCACTCACTCACTCACTCACTCACTCACTCACTCTCAAACTCTTAAACTCATTCACTCTTTTACTAACCCACTATCTAACTCAATCATAAAACTCCGATGGAGGAGACTCTGCATTCAGCCTACTGAATGACTGGAAAGAACTTGATGTAGATCCAGATGGTGTGCTTGATATTTGGACGTGAGCTTCAGGGCGAAATCGCTGATGATACATGTTACCGGCAGCAAAGCCAGTACCTGATGCTGTTGCAGCTGCATAGCCCTGGTATGCTGGAACTTGTACATCATGGGAAGGAGCTGGCATTGATAGCCTGTGCAGAACTCCCATTATCTCCATCTTGGCTTGAAATTTATTTTCGAAACTCATTCGTTTAAATGCTGGCACAAGACTTATTGCAAAACATTTGTCCTCGTCAATTTCTTCATCCTTTTCGCTTTTGTGTGATATCTATTCCGCAACGTCGACCTGAGAATCAGTCGTGTTATCATCCTCATCACGGCAACTTTCAGAAGGTTCCAATTTTGATTCAGTTTCCCTTTCTTCAACCACAGGGAGGAGGAAGAGCAACTGGTCAAAGTAGACGTATTTTCTTCTTTTTTTTGCGGCTTGTCCTGAAGTGCCTTTTTTCTGTTCCCTTAGCTCCCGGTGGAAGCAGGTATGCAAATTTGCCCATCTTTGCTGAATTTCTTTACCCAAAAAGGGATGCAAAAACAGAAACAGCATTAAAGAGGTTTAACATTTGATACATATTATAAGGAATGACACTTGAAACGATAACTTCTTCTAAAATTTCAGATATCTTGTGACGGGATGCACCATGGTATCTCTTCACTTTGAATACCTCCTTGGCATTGAAACAATCTGTGAGATAATCAGGGACGTTTGCGAGAAACTATGGACATGTCTGATACCAATTTGTATGCCAGAGATGGACGAAGATTCATGGTTGAGAACTGCCAAAGAATTTTACCAGAAGACGCAATTTCCTAACTGTGTCGGAGCCATCGATGGCAAGCACATTCGAATCTGTCAGCCGAAAAATTCTGGATCGTTGTTTTACAACTATAAAAGTTTCTTTTCGATTGTGCTTTTAGGTGTTGTCGAAGATAACTATGGTTTCATATCAGTTGACATTGGCTCATACGGAAGTTGTAGCCACTCGTATACTTTCAAGAATTCAAATTTTGGCCAGAGACTTGAGAGGGGTCAGTTAAAGCTGCCTACAAATGCACAACTACCAGGCGATGCTGATGGTCCAGAAATGCAGTTTGTACTAGTTGGGGATGAAGCATTTGCACATTCAGAAAACGTCATGCATCCTTACCCTAGAAAGAACCTTACACAAGCAAAGAGAATTTTCAATTACCGCCTCACTCGTGCAAGACGGATGGTAGAATGTGCTTTCGGAATTCTGGCAAACAAATGGAGAATTTTCCATCGTCCCACTGATGTAAATCCAGATTTTTGTGACAGCATCATCAAAGCTTGCTGCGTCTTACACAACTACGTGCGACGAAAGGATGGGGTTTCGTTTGACGACACCCTCTATGAATGCCCCATGCAGAGCATCAATCCTTGTCGTCTCCATCCTCCAGCATCAGCAGTGTCAAAAAGGGAATATTTTACCAGGTATTTCACCTCTCCAGAAGATTCTGTCCCTTGGCAATATGACAAAGTCTAGACGTTCAATTTTCAGTGAAATATTGTTGTGTTGAACACCAGTTGGTCACGTTAATTCTAAGTGCAAAATAAATACATGGTTGACACGTATTGATTTCTCTTGAACTGTTTGTTGAAATGATGATTGTGAGAGAAAGAGAGAGGGAGGAAGAGAGCGAGGGTGAGAAGAGAGTGGGTGTGAGAGAGGGAAGATGGGCGGAAGGGAGAGAAGGGAGAGAGAGGGGGAAAGAGACATAGGGAGAGAGAGAGAGAGAGGGAGGGAAAGAGACATAGGGAGAGAGAGAGAGAAAGAGAGGGACAGTGCGAAAAAGACAGGGGGCAGATGACTGAATTTACTCACCTTTGAGTCTTTTATTTTCCTCTGACAAGTCTTGCCAGTCAAGAATGACGTTTTCATAGACTTTGTTCCATGTCTTTTCTTTCAAATCTCGGTTGGAGTAGTCGTTAAGGGCTTTATTATAAAGCAAAGGCTTACTTTCAATTAAAGAAATCAATTTCTCAGTCCAGTTGACATCAACATCCATGTCTGATATGTTGTGAAGCTGAATGCAAGAGATGCAAACTTAATTAACCGATGCCGGAAGATGTGCAGTATGGGTGTAAACAAATAAGTGAACTGAGGTCAACCCAACAGTTTAGTCTTGGTGCGGTAGGTCTCTCTATTTTCCTATTAGCACAAAACAGTTGGCCGACAGTTTTGTTGGGTTCAGTTTGTGCCCCTGAACAACTGTTCACGACTAAATAGTTGGGTTGGGCTAGTGCGGTAGACTCCTCTTATTTTCAGTGATCACAACTCACCTTCCAACTCAGACAAAACAGTTGGCCAACTGTTTTGTTGTAGTGCGGTACTACCCTTACAAATTTCATAGAAGTAAACATAAATGTACATGTATTAAAATTTATTCTCACAAAAATGATGCAAACAGTAACTGTACAGGTCAGACCAGAATTATAAACTAAAGTGAAAGAGGTGTCTTGAAATTAACGAAGAAAATAAAGATGCAAACATACACACAGACATACCAACACCTCGTAATATTCAGACTACAAGCCTAATAATTATGAGAGTGAAATTTATGCAATGAAAATCAATAAAATGAAACTGTTCAATTCTCTCTCTCTCTCCTTTTCTTAATCATATGCACTTAGACTTGCTGAAAAGAGTCACTAATTCTTTTTCTGTATCTTGGCTTTGGTGGCAATATCCAGAATATGTTGCTCCACTTTCTCCATCATGTCAAAATAAGGCAGGCTACTGGCATCCTGAGCGATCAAGAAATGTTTTAATGTCTGCGCAGCTTGTGCAGCAACCCTGACAGTTGGAGGGATAAAATCTGGGTCCTGACCTGGCTCCTCCTCGTTGTCAGAGTGAGCAGCTGTGGTGGCCAACTGTAACCCATCGACAATTTCTTGGGTCGAGAGTTCTTCAGTAGTCCTTACATTCTCGTCCCCTGCTGTGAATGCCTCGATGGTGGCCTCAATAGGAATGAGATCCTGTAACCTCCTGAATCGGTTGCCAACCTCGTCGTCATCGGTAGCTGGTGTCTTGAACTCGCCTACTTCTTCCTCTGGGTCTTGACGAGTAAAACCGGCGTGACAAAAACAGTTGGCGATGGATGCTGGCGACATCTCATTCCAGGCTGTCCTGGACATATACAGAACATCCAAGATGTTAAGTTGGAATTCTTCGATTGTATTCCCTGCGTTCAGGTGCACAAGTAGCTTTCGAAGGACACGTTTCCTGTAATTAAGTTTCTTCAAACTTTGAATAATGCCCTGGTCACAGGGTTGAAGAATACTTATTGTGCTGGGGGGTAACCTGTGAAGAGTAATGGCCTTGAGGTTGTCGGTGTCAGGATGGACCATACAATTGTCCACGATCAGGGCCACCTTTCTGTCCTCATGCTGAAATCGACAATCCAGTTGCATCACCCACTCTGTGAAAATCGTTGAAACCATCCAAGCTTTCTTATTGTGCCTGTAAGTCACCGGCAGGTTTTTGACATTTTTAAAGCACCTGGGCCTTTTAGACTTGCCAATTGCGAGCAGAGGAAGTTTGTCACTCCCATCCATATTTGCAGTGACGAGAACAGTCAAACGATCTTTTGCAATCTTGCAGCCAGTGCATATTTCACCTTTCAGGGCTAGGGTCTTGTTGGGCAGACACTTAAGGGAAGGCACCACCCTTATCCAGAGACTGTAATGCACATGACTTGGTGTGCAACTTATTCCCGTGAGTGCACAGAATTTCTATACAAAATTGCACATCAAAGTGCTGAATGGTGCATTCTTCTCCCTCAAGGGTGATGATCTTAGAACAAGTGTCATTAGTTTTGACACCAGTTGTTTGACACCAGATTTCATCCACATATCTTTAGGCACCTTTATGTGTGATCTGATGAAGGCTTTTTCCGAATTTCCTGTCTACATAAATAGTTATTTCGTTTAATATCAAAGGGTGCTTATAGTTTCAGATAATTCTGCATCAAGACAAAAAATTTTTTTCAAAAGCCTTCATAGGATCACGCATAAAGGTGTCTAAGAGACGTGGGTGAAATCTGGTGTCACATAACTAGGGCCATAGCTAACGACACTTGTCCTAAGATCATCACCCTTGAGGGAGGAGAATGTACTATTCAGCACTTTGGTGTGCAGTTTTGTATAGAAATCCAGTGCACACATGGAGATAAGTTGCACATCAAGTCATGTGCATCACAGTCTCTGGATAAGGGTAGTGCCTTCCCTTAAAGAACAGTCCAGTTTCGTCCGCATTGTAAATGTCACGAGCAGGAAAACGACGAAGGATGTTCTGTAGTTGTTTTTCTCGCCAGTCAGACACCACTTGTGTGGACACCGATCCAGCTTCACCACACACTGTTTCTTGTCTTGAAGTGATCAAGCCAACTTGTGCTAATTTTGAAGTCCTCGTATCCAAAGCCTTTTGCGATTTCCTCGCCCTTCTCAATCATAAGGGAGCCTGAAAGCGGAACGTTCATAAGCCCGAGCTTGGGCAAGCCGTGGATGGAGGGACTCGTCTAGACCTTCGTGTTTCGTCGTGCGCTGTTTCTTTCTCTCTGGCATAAATTGGTTTGAAGAGACGGACTTCATGATGGACATTTCATACTTCAAAATTGTTGAAAGGCTGCTGTTTGGTATGCCATATTCACGGCATATCTCAGTTTTAGACCTCGTCTTCTTTTTGACTTCCTCGATAATCCTGACTTTCGTCTCCAGTGACAGGCATATTCTTTTCTGCCCAGACATGGTGCACAGAAAAATGTCTAACAATAACAAATTTTAACAATGAAATATTGAAACTGGTAGGCTACTGAATGATATGTTTTACTCTGCGCTGAAAGCTAGAATGATGTACTGCAGTGTGTCGGCTAAGCAATAAACGCGGTTTAATTGATGACCACTCCCAGACCATTGTCTGCACATGTTACGATTTCGCAGAACATTCCTTAACATGGTAACGATTACTCCTCATCTCCCCCACCTGGCACGCCCTGCCCAAACCGCTTTACTTCCACCTGCGTGGACAAAGATACACTGCCCCCACCCCAGGTTGTTTTACCTGGGCCTAGCCTATTGCATAAGTATCACGCAAACGTTGTCTCGCCTTTAACCATCATTGCGTAATCGGAGCCGGCGGGCATTGTTAGGAGTGGTTGAACTAACGAAAAGCTGGTCGCGCGCTCAGTTTGACCATTTTCGGCACGCCGCCAGGTGGTTTTACTCGTCACTTTCTGGGAAAATTATTTCTTTATAAGCGAGATCGGGACGATTGGCATTTCGTAAACTCCGAGATTTTATTAGAAGAAAAAATAAAGAAATAAAATGGGACTGCATATTCTTTTCTTTATTACTGAAATTTCGCAACATCCGATTTTGTTATATCAGAGTTCCACTGTACATATGCGCACAGTAACAGAACGATGCTCTTTCGTCGCAAAATTGACTCCGTGGGTACCATAGATAATTTTTAGAAAGAAAAAGTATTGAAAAACGGAAAATTATTTTTGATGTGCATGTCCTACTTTAAAAATAACTCCTCTCCTTACTCTCTTTTCTGTTAGAAACAGGAGAAATGTATTCATTTGATTCAAATTTCTTTTTGGATTCACCAGTTTACAAAGGCAAGCAATACAGGATCAGCGTGTAAAGTTACAGTGGTAAAACGGACACTGGGTCAGCTTGACATAATAGGGACACGTTACAGGAGTAATGAATGATACGTCAAACTAAGAAAAAGGAAATCAGGACAACAATTCTGTACTGGTGTAATAATACAAGGATGAAACGGAGCACTGACTTATAGAAATCAAGTAGGATAAAGTGGAAAGTGCTCAAGAAGACAAATGCAGAGAGAAAATGAAAGAAGGAAAGAAAGTGATGTGGTGGGAATCGAACCCGCGACCTCTGCGTCGGCACCCATCGCCTTGCCGTCAGTTACTGAAATATCATTCCTCTCTACATGTTCTTGGAATGGTTTTAAATCTATTGGAGCCTTGCCTTCCAAGCTGACCCAATAACAAAAATGTCTATGGTATCAGCGGAACAGTTTTGTTTCAGAATGAAAATGTTTTAATATGCTACTTTCATTATATATGGTCATGGTCCACACTTGAAATTCCTCCTAATATCTTGTTCATGATAACTTTTTATCAAATTTGTGAGCAGACTACTGTACATGTTATTACCAACATCTGCCCCCACCCTTATGAGGAAATTCTGTGTAAGTCGCTATTTTAGTGCTCACTAGGAGCCCCAACTAGTGGTGCGTGATCATGTGGTTGCGCTCCGCCTACTGTGCTAATGAGGCCATGACCTCGGTCACAGGGTGCAGCCTGATTGGTGAACATGCTCCACTGTCCACTGTCCACAGCATTACTTTTATCATGGCGAAGTTACTCACTGTTATTGCACGTATGAAATATATAAATGGCAGAAAAGTCCTTAATGAACTGATTGAGTGATTGGAAAAGACAAAGTCTTTAATTAGAAATGAGAATGCATTGCCAGTACAGAATTGTTGTCCTGATTTCCTTTTTCTTAGTTTGACGAATCATTCATTACTCCTGTAACGTGTCATTATTATGTCAAGCTGACCCAGTGTCCGTTTTACCACTGTAACTTTACACGCTGATCCTGTATTGCTTGCCTTTGTGAAATTACATGTGCACAGTCGAGGGGAGACAATCATGAGAATATTATCCTGGTCATTAAGTTAGCCCTTAGATTATGTCCTTTTATATGCGTGGCATCTTCCCCAAGCGCATTAATCCCCATTGATTATTTTTGTCAGGCTATTGGGCCCAGACTTCGTCTGATTATGGAAACTCTACAGAATCTCAGGGGAGGCCAAGCAATATCTAAATATTCTGCTCACGTTTATGGGAAACGTACGTGTATTGATAGTTTTGGAGCGTCTTATGAGATCTAGCAAGGTCATGCCCTCTTATGCCATTCCATATGTTTTACAATGAGGTTGGAATTTGATATCGAATTGGTGTTCAGTACAGTATCGTGTGAGTTGTGTCAATTCCTACCAATGTTGTTGATGTGTTCTTTAGTTTCTTTCTTCCATAAGCATCACCTGCCGCTGGTTGGGTTTTTCTTTGTTAAGATGTATAAGTTGATCTAGTACTGTCAATAAAATTCCTCAAGCCTACCTAAGGCCTCAGTCCTTTGCACTGTGTATTTGTGGATGTGCCCATTTAAATCCCACCTGCACCCTCGACTTAAGACACCCTTTCCCTTAGCTCACTTCTTATTGGCGTTGTCGTTCCCGTTAGTCCCTACCCCTACCTTAAACATCATCCCATTTCTATAACTCCCTACTCGGCTCACAAATTCTTAACATTAACAGTATAAAGTTAAAAATCAAACTTCCTTATTATGAAAGACTTGAACAAAATTGTCTCATCAACTAGAGAATGTTAGCTCACCACTTCTGCTATGTTCACCATGCCGATGACCTGCATCCGGTCCTGCTTACCACAATTTTTTTTTTGTGGCAACTCCTACAACTATGGACAGTACCGTAATTTGGAATAATGTACTAATGTAACCCTAACCCTATCCCCCTAACCCTAACCCTATCCTTAACCCTAACAGTAACACTAACACTAGTCTTTAATACCTATCGAGACTGGAGCATCAATCGAGGCGAGCGTAACTCCTTATTGCCAATTACCACATATGGAAATCCTCCCTTTTTTTTTTTGGTTCAGATGTGACGCGCACTCAGAAGCTCTTCCCCCCCTTCTTTTTTTTTTCCTGCTAAATCGAGCCGAATCTTGCCCTTGCCCTCAACCATAAATAACCATAACTAACCCTCAACCAAGCATTAGATGGGCGAATTCTAGGATATTGTCCACTGAGCTTACAATCAGAATACTTTTCAGGATAAAGAAGGTGTGTCGATAAGCGCTCTGTTGGCTGATGCTGATGCTTGATCTTGGAGTCATGAGAAATTGGCTCATTCATCTTTTCATGATCTTCAGATGCACTTCTCTGTGTACCCATGGATGCTGCCATCTTAAAAATGTGTACTACTCTTCAAAACAAAATGAGTTTCCTAAAAACAACGCTTCCTTTGCAGATAAGCCATAACTAATCTTTGTAAACAAAAAGAAAATTTTGACGTTTAAAATACTATTTCATGCAAATAATATTAGATAATAATACAAAGCACTGGCATTATTCTGATTGCATGGCCAGCCGAAGCGAGAGTTCCAAACAAACAAAATGGCTGCCTCACTATCTGAGGGAGAGTTTCATCGGATGCAGGTAGGCGTAGGCCAAGATGCCGAACTACTTGGATTATTATTGTCGAGAGATCTGTATGCAGGCAAACTCTGTCTTATTCTCTGCAGGTCAAACAGCGAAATCTTGGGACTCTTCCTAGGGGATCTAGATCTACATTATAGTATAGACTAGACTTTCTAGACTAGTCTACACTACACTAGACTAGAGTGATTGTACCAGTCATCGGCGTATTTTAACATCTCTTTTTTATCTCCCGCAAACAGAGTAAGACATGAGAATATCTTTACCCTAGATTTTATAACAGTATTAATCCTTGCTCCTAAACCTGTGAGGTTACTGGCATTCTTTCTACACGGATATTATTTAAAATATCGTTTTTGAATAGCAGTGCGATCTGGGTCATTTTGGGGCCAAACGCTACCAGTCATCGGCGTATGCTTTGAAACAAAATCCAGGACTTGCGCGCGATTACTAGTTTAAACATCATAAAATGCAATAAAAATTAGGCACACTTGCCAGTTTTTGCTTCATTGTGTTCATTATTTGCAAAGTTATGCTCAGGTAAGTACTACCAATCAAAGGCCGATGCGCACTGCGCCGCCATTATGA
>JAWQUT010000024.1:27041-38050 GCA_033807755.1 Ellobium chinense
TGATGGATTAGTGGAGGAAGAAGATGCTCATGGAGAGAGGATAGACATTTTATTAAGAATGGTGGGAGTGTAAGGCACTAAATTCCTTCATCCACCTAAGCCTTTTTCTGTATACTTTACGGCAGTAGAATGAACAAACACATTCTGAGGTTAATGCATTGCAATATTTTATCAACATGATATATTAACTTTCCGACGAAATGGAATATATATATATATAATTTACAGCAGCAAAAGATTATACGTTTATCTGCTTTGACCAGGTGCTTGTCAAGATGACAACGGAACATCTACAGACGTACGATGTCAGGCCAATAAATACATGACGTCAGGATTAGCTCAGCTGCAGCTTGCTGTTGAAAACGTCCTGTTGAAGGTACGCCATGGCGCGCCAATACACAAAACCTGTTCTGCAGTAACACTGGGCTATATATTACCGATTTGTAAAGAATTGATCATTTACCTGCACTTAATTCCTTTAACCCGAAAGGTGGCGCTCCTGATGTTCAGATACCCTTCACGTCTATCACTCTATCTCTTTTCTAATTTTGGTTATTAATTGCGGATCCATTTCAGAATTTTATATATCAAAATCAACTTCCGGGTTCCTATACATCCGTACTTCAGTGCACTATTTTCTAGCTCTTCCCCATCAGTCGTTGCCATCTTCACTTGCTCAGAGACTGTTACTTCCGTTGCTCAGAATTTCCGAGGGACTGCCAACAAAAAATAAAAGGACCGCTCCTTTCGTTCACCTGCTGGCAGAAAACAAAGGTACCCCGGCTGACTCTCATTTCCACTAGTCGAATCATCCAAACTCATCCTTATTTTTCCCAATTTCAGGATCTTAATGTGCAACCAGATCCCAAGACTCGGAATGTGCAAGTTCAGTTCATGGATATGGAGGAGTATCTGCCCGACTCCAACGGTGTTCAAGCCATGTCTTCCATCTACCTCGTCATGTCCTTCTCCTTTCTTGCCACATTTTTATCTGTCAACATTGTTGCTGAAAAGGAGAAGAAAATCAAAGACGGCATGATGATGATGGGTCTGAGAACTTCAGCATTTTGGTCAGTAAGACATTCTTGTAGTTATAGTCGATTTAGCGTTGACGCAACTTTTCGGGACCGTGGAAAATGTTGCGATTCAGAGAAGTTGCGATTTTTCAATGATTATTACAAAAAAAAGTACGTTATTATGCCACCTGAGCAATACAGCGCTTACTTGGAAGTTGTCATTAAGCGGACCGCGATTAAACGGAGTCGATTGTTCTAAATGTTATGGGATCAGGGAGCGCAGCATACTACTTGTATCATACATTTTACCAGTGTACACGCGGTATTTGTCGTGAGTCTTCGAAACTAGAGAATATACAGAAAGGGCGGTTAAGGACACATCACAGCTCGCAATAAGACTATACAAGAGTCTCTGATATCGGCATCTCTCAAGGCTTGAGGACGAGTCAAGTGTATTGCTGACATTGATGTATGCTCCAGGCATCAGAAGTAGGTCCTAGTATAGATTCCTATATCGGAGCCCATCATATAGTTTGTATAGAATCGAGCAGGATACGGAAAAGTAGCCCATGTAACTACAGTAGTATTTACATTTTAAAGATGCCACAGCGACACTTTATATTGACCCGAACAATTGAATTACAGCACTTGAGTATTTTCTGTCACATCATAAGACGAGCTGGTTCAACACGATGGTTTTTATTCAAAGTCTCAGTTATGCTAAGTTCAGAGACAGTGATCAAGCTAGCATTGGAAGAAAGAGGGAAAGGAGAGAGAGAGAGGGGGGGGAGGGAGGGGGGAAGGGACAGCTGAATAGAGACAGAGAAAGATGGAGAAAAGCGGTATGAAAGAAATGGAAGGGAGTAGAAAATAATGTTGACTTTGAAAAATATAAGTAGTATCGAATAGCCCATTGTCTTTAAGAGCTTGCTTATTAAATGAGATGTTTGTTATGACCGTAACCGCATAGGTGCTGAATGCACCTTTAGTAGCGTTCAACATGCATAGTTAATTGAGAACACGTGTATTAATGATGGAATCTCTTACCATTTTAGAATTACATTAGAATTACATTCAACATGCATACTTAATTGAGAGCATGTGCATTAATGATTGAATTTCTTACCAGCATAAAATTTATATTAGTGTATCGGTGCTGAATGCACCTAAGCAGCCTTCAACATGCAGATTTAAGTAGTGCACTGGAGTTGAATGCACCCTTAGTAGCCTTCAACATGCAGAGGTAACTGAGAACGTGTGCATTAACGATGTAATCTCTTACCATCATAAGAATTACATTAACTCTGCATGTTGAACGCTTCCAAGGGTGTTTCAGCACTGATCAAATGCACTGATGCACTAGTTTTATTCTTACTATGGTAAGAGATCCCATCATTAATGCGCAAGCTCTCAAATGTAGCTCTTACGATGGTAAGAAATCCCACCGTTAATGCACAAGATCTCACAACTGGCCAATATAGTTTCTCTCGTGTAGAAGTCTCATGACTTTACTAACATGACTGCCCTCAAAAATTATGTGTACGGTTCTCTCTCGCCTCTGTCTCGCAGGCTGTCCTGGACTTTGATATACATGGCCCTGATCATCATCTCCACCGCCATGATGGTCATCATCATAGTCGCCTCGAAGTTCATCCAGAAGAGTAACATTTTCATCTTGTACATCACGTTCCTTCTCTACGGTACCTCCTTCATCGGCCTGGCCTTCATGATCACGCCATTCTTCAACCGGGCCAAGGTCGCCGGTGCCGTCACCGGCATCTCCACCATAGTGGTCAGCTGCCTGTACCTCGCTGTCAGCCAGACCAGAGACACCTACAGCTACGACTCCAACGTCCCGGCTGCCGTCCAGTGGCTGATGTGCCTGTTGTCTCCGATAGCTTTCGCTACCTTCATAGATCAGGTGAGCACGAATGGCTTGCCAGCAGCTTTCGCTCTGAACATCTATCATGCTGGTGCACACATGAAAGAAAGGCTAGGCTATGCAACAAAACCTCAAAAACATGAAACTCTCTGGACCGGCTCAGAATGTCGTGGTCGAGAGGTGTTCAAATTCATGAGACAAATTTAATGTAAAACTACTGGGCAATGGACTGGACCCTTATAGAGAGTCGAATAGGAATTGGAATGTGTAAGGTCCGAGATCGTGGGATTCCACTGTATTTCCGGTGGAGTTAGGTGGAATTAAATAGCACTGCAATTGAAGGGCTGGAGGATCCGCTAAAGCTGGTATACGTAGTATAGGGACGGGTTTGGATACTCTCGCTCTTGTGCACGCGCGCGCGTGCGCGCGTGTGTGTGTGTGTGTGTGTGTGTGTGTGTGTGTGTGTATGTGTGTGTGTGTGTGAGAGAGAGAGAGAGAGAGAGAGAGAGAGAGAGACACACACAGAGAACAGAGAGAGAATAAATTTTAATTCATCCACTTGGATAGTTATAATTGTGTTTAACACGTTTGAAAGCAATGTCCTCTGAGATTCTTGAAGGATAGATCGTACGTTACGTTGAACAGTATCTCGAACATTGAAGGATGTCTCAAACTTTGAAAGCTGTCTCGAACGCTCAAAGGCGTCTCTCACCCGAAACGAATTCTTGACATGGAAAAGTGCGAAGTCATGAGAGGAGACGCTTAAATGACCTTGTGCTTAAGCTGCAAGAAGCAATACCTTTACATTACAACCTGGGTTTTAAGAGTATAAGCAACATAAGTCACTAAAAATCATGTCACCTTGATCAAGCGCGATAACCTAGTGTTATTCTTCTTCTAGTAGTCTCGATTATGGCTTGAATATCTGGAACAAACTGAGCGGGGCTGAATATGACCGTGTTTACCCCAGTTTTATGACATGGCTTGTCCAAGTTAAAGGACTTTTTTAACGATTTTGAAGACCTATATTTTTAACCTCAGTCAATCTTTTTCACTTGGCTTGCACTTCATAGACAGCTGAAACTATCGGGGAACAAATCTAAACTTGCTGACAAACTAATGTGTGAATTTTACTCAATTTTGGTTGAAAGGTTTGCCTTCATTATAATGTTTTTGCATGCAGGGTTTTAGTGGGGTGGTCATATCAAAAGGATTTGTTTCTCACACAAGCAGCCTACCACAAAATCTGCATGTTATTGCTCTACTTTTATTTATGCTTGCACTATAGGATTCAAAATGCTGGGCACAAAATGACCTAGACTGAAAAATCTCTGGGTCCACGGTGAAGCTATAAAACTCTATGAACTACATAGTATAGTAGTAACGGTTAAAGCAAAACCCACGGCACCAAACACTTTGTTTGGTTTAAACAGAAATTCTGTTTAAACAAAGAAGCTTAAAACAGGAAAATAAAGGGGGGGGGGCTCTTGTTGCCTTTTGGCTTAACTGTTTTCGTTTTAACCATTGTCTACTGCAAAATGTAAAAGCCAGATTTACTTATGAGCTAAATAAGCGACGGCTTATAGGGCCATAGGGCCTTAGGACCTCAGAATCTGCAGGGTCTTCAAAAATGATTCTTTTGTAAATAACTTCATCTTTTTAGCCAGATTGGTGGTCATATGCAAGTACTTTATGTTTCTTAAGTCTTTCCTGTAAGGAGATTGTTATTCTGCACCAGGGCCTGTTTCTGGACATCCGCCTCGATGGGTTTGGGTTCGATGATTCTATAACCTTCGGCAAGTTCCCTCTGTATGCTCCCATTGTGATGCTGCTAGTGGACACTGTCTTATACGCCCTGCTGACTGTCTACTTTGACCACGTGATTCCAGGTTTGGGCCCTTTTTTGGATTTAATGGCAGCTTCGTTACTATGTTGCTTTTATTTGTTGTTGTTGTTATTATTATTACTGTTCATTGTTGTCGTTGTTGTTTTGTTTCTTCTCTTTCTTCTTCTTCTTCTACTTCTTCTTCTTCTTCTTCTTCTTCTTCTTCTTCTTCTTCTTCTTCTTCTTCTTCTACTTCCTGTTCTCCTCCTCCTTGTTCTTTATCTTCATTTGTCTCATTTGCTTTTTCTTGACAGCTACAGTGTGGGACTGGGGATGGCGGGTGGGNGAGGTAAGACGATGATGAGATTGAAAAACGAGTGTTAAGGGGGAGGTAAGACGATGATGAGATTGAAAAACGAGTGTTAAGGGGGAGGTAAGACGATGATGAGATTGAAAAACGAGTGTTAAGTGGGAGGTAAGACGATGATGAGATTGAAAAAGGAGCTGCTGCTGGCGATTGTGGTAATATCTCCAACGTCAGCACCACCTTGCTGTTGTTACTGTTACTCGGAGCTCAAGCAGCAATGAACAGGAATTCGAAAACATTTGCTCACATGTGTCGTAGATAGTTCCTTAGTTGAGGTAAGCGGCTAGACCATGGAACAAAGGGGAACAGCAAAAAGATCCAATGAGCGCTAGCTATATATAGGGGCTAGAGAATGGTCATCCTGCCATTCAATAGTTAATCACTAATCTCTTTAGTCCGCCACAGAATGTTCCTTAAACATGCAGAGATTATAGAGAACTGCAGCATATCGTTTCATATATATTGCACTTCGAGAATTCTCTAGCACTGTCTTGAGTTAGTATAAATGTTTTGACAACTTGCCTGTTAGTCTTGCAAGCCTCGGAGTGGTGGAGCCAAAGTAACATGGTGAGGGTCCATGAGACAACAAATGCCACAGACCCCTTTCTATGGAGGAAAATGACACGCGGCGCATCGGCACGAGGTCCTTTGGTTCCATTGAGAGGCGCAGGGCTCTAGACAATTGTTTCATCGAATCTCCTCTCTTCCTCTCTATGATATAAATGTTCATGTTCGAAGCCCAAGACATCGCTCTAGCATGTTGTGAGGTGCATGATATAACGATAGCCACTGTGTCTTGCTCCTCCCACAGGCGAGTATGGCGTGCGGTATCATCCCCTGTATTTCCTGAAGCGCTCATACTGGTGCAGATCTCGAGAGCCAGGGGAAACCTCGCGGCTAATGGCAAGTTCCTCTCCGCATACAGGACTGTCCCAGGCGGCTGATGTGGAACCCGTGCCCAGGAACATGGACGACAAGGTGGCAATGAGGTAACGGTGGCGGATCCTGAGGAAAGGCATTCCAGCCTAGTTCCCCTCCCATTCTTTAGGAGGGGTCTGTCTTTCTCTTTCTCTCTCTCTCTCTCTCTCTCTCTCTCTCTCTCTCTCTCTCTCTCTCTCTCTCTCTCTCTCTCTCTCTTTCTCTCTCTCTCTTTCTCTCGCTTTCTTTTTTGAAGGGAAGTCTCTACTTATATCTAACAAGAGATGAGAAAGCCCTGTCAATTCATCAATTCAGTTTACTCAGCATCTGTACAAACGGACATCTAAACAAACAATACAACAATTACGGTAGACCTACAAAAAATACAGTACATAGTGTATAAAATTGATTCAGAAATACACAGCCGGACACGCTGACAATTATAAAAGCTCTTATAGCTGGATTGGGACGTGGACTGAGGGTACTGAGCTTACAAAAATTTTCACCCGATGTGAATTTTCACATCAAGAACCTGATAGTTCGACTGGATACGATTGATCAGATGCTGTCTGAAATTATGCTTCCACTGTCCTGTCTCATCATCTGTATTTTCCTGTCAGTGAATAACTGTAGGATGATGATATGTATTGTATTCGTAGGTTATGATGTAGGCTTAACTTTCCTTTTAAGCGGCTAAAAGTGCAAAGTGGTGCTGATGTTACAGTAAGAAATACATCCTGTCTCCTAAATACCTTTGCTTCCACTGTTGGAGGTCTCACTTATAAATGAAACTTACCACTGCAGCTGAGAAGAAGCTTCGTGAACATAACACTAGGCCTATACCGGTAACTTACAGTCTGATGCGTTCATTATGTGCATTTGCTGAACAGAGATTAAATTTCAACTCATATGCACAAGGAATACTTTTGTCTTAATCTTAAATTTCCAGTCTTGTACTCCTTGCGACAGAAGAAGTGGAAAATGAAGATTGCAGTAGGGAGCGATATCCAATTGTTGAAAGAAGCAAAAGCTAGTATATCCTTCAAGGTAGAAGAGTAGTTTGGAAGCAGGAAAAGACAGATGTTGGCAGCAGACTATTTTTTAGGGATTAAGATTTAATCCTTACTTACTCCCTTTTCGTTCCATTTTCCCACCCCTTTCCACGGGTATGGCAATTGTTCAGTTCCAATCTGTTGCTAGAGATTTCTGTCTAGCAATGCACATACGTATGCGTGTGCGTGCATGCGTGCGTGCGTGCGTGCGTTCACATGGACCCACAATGTACAGGCTCGAAAATTATATTTTTTTTTTTCAAATTTTGTCACCTTAGAATATCATCTCTGACCAAGACCTTCAAAGCGAGTGGGAAAGTTACCACAGCAGTGGACGGTAAGAATACCTTAGTAGAATTATGCGATAGACTTGAATGTATTAAAATGTAAAGGCATTGTCGACGAGATAGTTCCTAAAATGCTGTTTTAATTGTGAATTCTCGGCATTCCAATGACTGCGCAAACAACAAAAAATTGAAGTAGATCAATGACTGCATGATTGGCCGACAAATTTATCCGAGTGACTGATTAAACGATTGAATGAGGAAAACATTAGTGAGAAAAAGAGGTAACACTTTAAATAAGAAATGAAGGAATAACATATATTATATACATGTTAATATATGTTCAGAATACTTCAGCGAACTTAGAGTTCATTGATTCATAGGACCGTATATAATTTCACCATTAACACAGACGCTCTCGCTAATCTTTGTGTTGTCAACTGTGAGCGAACCTTTGGAACCACAACAGCAGACTGTACATAAAATGTTGTTTATAGTTAGAATCTCAACAGATTCCCGAGATTAGCTGCTCCCAGAGACAATATAAAGTACTGTTTAACTCTTTGATTAGTCTTAACCACAAGTATTCGCTATCTAGAAGCCATGATATAAAGGACACAGCACGATGTTGCATCACTAAGTAATTTCAAGTGAACGTCCATTCTTCGATCTTACAAAATGAATTCATCAGTGTAAAGCTTGTTTTTAACGAAGTCATGTTTTTGTTTTGCTTATCAATATTAAGCCAACAGTTATCACTATGAGTGTGAAAATGACGAGATCAAGCCCACAAAACTTATCTCTCACGTTGTCTTTCTGTATTATAGATTTCTCTTTGGATGTCTACGAGAGCCAAATCACATGCCTTCTGGGACACAATGGGGCTGGGAAAAGTACTTTGATGAACATGTTAACAGGAGTTCTCCCCCCTACCTCGGGAAGTGCGACAATTATGGGATTGGTGAGTATTAAAAAAAAATATCATCATTAATAAGTGATACATTCCTTGACATGAACCATATTAACAATAAATCTGTGGCCTCATGCAACACACTTTTAAGGTAAAAACTGATCTTTTCGAGACTATACACAATATAGCTATCCACTTTGAAACAGTAAACGCGTGGGTATTACAGTATGGAAACATGTTGTTTTGCATTGGTATTCCTACCTCTTTGCGTTATAATTGCATTTCAGATGATTCGTTTTTGTTTCAGTTTCACAAAATTGTGACTTGTCACTTTTGTGCAGAGATCACAGAAATGATAAGGGATTAATATTATGTGTTTCACCTGCTTTTTGCCTTTTCATGGATAGACATTCATATTAGGAATCCTCGAAAGGGGGTCAGTTGAGTTACACATTCATATTTACCCATACCCTTACGAAAGAAATGCGTCTTTTGGAGGAAACAGCTATTGCAGCACACTGGGCAAGATCACTGTTTAAACTTGGGACGGATATGATGGCTGCAATGCATCAAAAAATCAGTCTTCGTTCTGATTGCTACAAACCATCGTCAGGTCTACCGTAGATTCTGGGCTAATTCTGCTGCTAAGTATCCCCAGGCCTAGACTCAGGTCTAATGGATACTCAACATCGTCAGGCCTAGTCTAGACTGTGTTGTAGCTGCTTCAAAATGGCACCAAATCTAGATCCTTGTTTGACTGCTGCAAAACATCGCTAAGCCTAGTTTCTGGTTCACTTCCTCTCACCCTTCCCAAAAAGAGCAATGGTTGAAGTCTGGTGGAAAGGTGTTATATGCAAAATGCCGTCTCTTCATTAGTTATCACTCTTTTTGTCCCCGTGATGATAGTATTAATCTTCATTCATGCACTGCATCATTTCTCTGCAGCATATTACCAACTCTGATGATTTGGAAGAGATCAGGACAATGTGCGGCATCTGCCCCCAGCACAATATTCTCTATGACAATCTGTCCTGCATGGAGCACCTGCAGCTGTTTGCCAACATCAAGGGAGTCCAGGGACATCTGGTCGACAGAATGGTGAGTATTAAATGCAGGACAAGATTCCTATCGCCCAGTTGACGAACTTCATTACCTTTCTAAGTTTTGGTTATTCGGTTAAAAAAATGTTGATGAAGGTTTCCATTCAGCAAATTATTGCAGAGAGGAGCTAACATAGCAGGCTGGATGTTTATGCATAATGCTGTGGTCAGCAGTATCAGGACAAGAGAACATCGGTCGCCTTAATGACTGTTGCTTTGGATAAATTAGCAACTTCAGTTATACTATATGTGACACTTTAGCTCACATTTTGTACCTGGGCTTCTTACTTAGTTCAGGTGAATTCTCACCTTCTCTTTATCAAACCATGGCTCCCCACTGATAGCTACACGAATTGACAGGATCTTCTGCCCTCAAGACCATAGAGCATAACCATAGCCTATTTCCTACCACAGATTTAGTGCGCTGATGGGGATCTGAGAGTAGAGAGTAGGAGAGTAGTAATGCAGCTTATCTTTGTTTAAGGGTGTGATACCAACAACTTGCAATGGTCGTTAACCACATTAAGGTTTTGACTCTGAAAAGTAGACCCATGACTAAATAAATGGTTGTTCACCTGCAGGCGGAACAAGCTCTTCGAGACGTGGATCTGGAAAGTCAAAGAGACACATTCGCTTCAGATCTCAGTGGTGGCCAGAAAAGAAAACTCTCAGTCGCCATTGCTCTGATAGGCGATCCAAAGGTAATTTTTACAATTACGAGTATTTACCCCTTTTTTTATTTGATCGTTATATGAAACGAAATGCTGGTGAAGATAACTGTGCCGTTCTTTATCAGTTTGGCAGACAGGTGATTCAGTGTAGATTTTGCCTAAATTTGCTACATTCCATTGGCAATGTGAAGATATAATTATTTCAAAAATTCGCTTAATATCTCATTGATGATCAAGAGATACATTCGCCCATCATTGCTTTAACTCATCTGTTACAAAATATGGTCTTTCATAATTTTGTTTGCATTTTCTCGTTAGTGACGACAGGTACCTCAGTAAACTAGCATTATTTTATTTTGCTATCCCATGTGATGTATTCCTAAAAATGACACTATGTATTTCCTACGTCAGATACCGTCTTTTATGGTGATCTCAACTGGCACTATCATAATTCCAGAATACCGCTTTCTCTAGAAAGTTACACAGGGCTGTCAATACAAAAGCAGCAGCAGCAGCAGCAGCAGCAGCAGCAGCAGCAGCAAAGATAACACAGCAACAATAACATTTCATGCAGCACCATAACCGCATCTTCTTTCTTACCACAGCTGATCTTCTTGGATGAACCCACAGCCGGCATGGACCCATTCTCTCGTCGACATCTGTGGTCGCTACTCACACAGAGGAAGCAAGGAAGGGTTGTGCTCTTGACTACTCACTTCATGGATGAGGCAGACATTCTGGCAGGTAAAGTATGCTAGGACTGTAGTCATATATCAGTGTTTGATTACCGATATGTTACAAAGTAAGATGGGTTCGAAAAAAATAAACTGAATTCAAGTACAATTTAAACAAAACAAAACAAAACAAAATAAAAACCTCGAACCTTCTTTACTCGAAAAAGCTGGCTTACCCGTTGTACATCTGTATCTGGTCTGGGATACCAGTTTCTAAACCTAAACCTGTATTAGTTGAAATAATAAACAA
>JAWQUT010000024.1:38066-48704 GCA_033807755.1 Ellobium chinense
GCCCTGCCGCTTAAATTCGAATTCGCTGAGTCCCATTTCCTATGTATGTGCTCAGGATAAGGGGAATTTTCATTTCAACAAGATCAGTCAAAATGACTCCACCATAATAAATATTTGTTGGTTTATGTGTATGCGGAAGGGGATGGTAATTGTATTCGATAATCTTTTAATTTAATGCATTCAAAACTACAACGTTATTTGAGTGTTAAGCTGATGGAAAGATTAAATTTGTTTTCTAGGACTAATATGAGTTTTTCTCTTTTGTGTCATCTGTAACAGACAGAAAAGCCTTCATCCGTAAAGGCAAACTGCGCTGTTGTGGGTCGTCTCTGTTCCTGAAGAACAAGTTTGGAATTGGATACCACCTGACGTAAGTTTGTTTCACTGCCGAGACTTAGAAATACCGCCGCCGGGCACACTAAAAGAAATCTTTTTAAATAGTCTCTCAGATCTCAATACATCAAATAAAAAGAGATCAACATCACAGAATCACGGCAGGAGAGGGAAAGGATTATTCATTAAGATTGTGTATGCCAGGTGTAGTAAATGTTGGTTTGGTAATGATAGACCGTCAAAGATGGGCGTGATGGTCATGCCTTCACTATGCATAGAAGTCAATGAAATGAGTTTTTAAAATTAATATGTAATGTAACTGCAGTAGAATATCATACACTGGTTATTACACAATATGTCCATGCTGACAGTAAAGTTGTATCCCATAAATTAAATCAGCTATGGATGTCATGTTGATTAAAATTTCAGATTGGTTTTGATAACGATATTCGAATTCATTTAAGAGCTCAAAAACTTTAAGAAAGGTAACATTTTATGAAGAATCATTTCATCACAGTCGTTTGCAGTGAGTTTTTCAGGAGAGGGAAAAAATATACTAGACATTGCAAGAAAATAATTTCAATCTCAAGCTTTAGTGCAATTATTTTAACCAATGACTTTGTGACTTACTTTGTCTGTAATCTGATAGATGTATTGGATTGTAGCAAGCATAAAAATAGTATAGTCTGCAAATTGCCTTGCTCTGAAACGGCCAGTCTATAATTGACGATTTGCAGTCTCATTTTTTTATCTGAACCTCATTTTTGTAGAAAATTAAATCATAAGTTCACATGGACGACTTGAAGATGAGAAGAATAATAATCGAATAATCACTTCTCTGTATATAATTTCTCCAGAATGGTCGTCAGCCCCGACTGTCTTGTGGATAAGGTAACATCCATGCTTCAGTCCGTTGTCCCCAGCACCGAGCACGAGCGATCACACGGAAAAGAACTTGCCTATACTGTCCCTCTCAAAGATGTGTCCCAGTTTTCCAGTACGTTTCAGATCTGTCAAAATATTCTCCATGTGATGTGTTTGTGAATGATAATATACATACTCATGTATAGCCACGATAACCTATAGATAAAAAGACCCTGAAAATCTGAGTTGTTCAGGGATTTTGTATCGTGAAATATGGGTACAAGATATAGTGTCAGAAATGTGTTAATTACTAAGTTAGGGGAGTGCTGAACGGGAATGCCATCACCATTAAAGTGATCAATAGCTGTAAACTGAACTATGAAGAGACTATTACATTCAGAATTTTGGCGTTGAGTAAAGGTGTCATTTACAATAGGTAAGAATAGTTACTGCGTCATTCATACTAAGAGTATTCTGGAATTTTGGACGTGCAGAGACTCCTTGAATGTACTGGGCTTCGGGAAATGCATGTAAAATAAAAGAAACGATACGGTTTGATGATGGAGAAGACTGTTAAATTTTGTTTAAAAAGAGTTCACCTGAAAACTTGCATATTATGATTAGTTAAAATTCAGTGTAACAGCCTAGGTCTTCAGCCTGGAAGGTAATATAATATTTCATGTTTTTAGACATCATCTAGATTTCTCCGAAATAGTGCAATGTGAACTGGTGGTGGGATTATATCTTACTGATATGGTCTGTAAGACTGTTGTTTTTTTTCTCACCAGCTTTGTTTGGCGAGCTGGATGAGAAAGCAGAAGGTCTTGGCATCAAGAACTATGGCGTGTCCATGACAACACTGGAAGAAGTTTTTCTCAAACTGGGTACGCTTCTTCTTTTTTTATGTCTTCATTTTTTTGTTGTTGTTAGACGTCGAAGTAAACATCGCTATCTAAGGAAATTATTCACGAGCTTCAGCGCCATTTGGAAGCATATATTTAATACTCTATAATGAAAAAAAAAAAAGAGAGGATCCAAACCAAATCTCCATTGTTTCAAAGTCATATTGTTCAACCTCTTGACAGTAACCAAAACCCACTCATTGATCCAATCGAGACATCCGGCACAGTTGTTTTGATATGGTCTGGTATAATTTGTGCGTTAAGGAGTCAAAGAAAAAGCCTAAGCTTTTATTGGCTGGTTGTTGGGCAACTCTTTTATTTATAGTTCATAATGGTACATGAAGATTCATTCAAACACTCAAAAACTTTATTTTTCGCTACTGAAGAATGTCAGGGATGGGTATATGATGTCAGTGTTAGAATGATAAGATACACTGAAATGTTAGAAACATGAGTTGCATGACAAATTTGGTTCGTATAGGCCTAACAGTAGCGAAAACTCAAAAGTTATAAAAACAGCATGGGCTGTAGAGGGACACCAGTGGCCGTATGCTTAATCCGTACTTTAGTTAACGTATTGCATTAACATCAGTGAACACTACTAATGTTTTGAGAGTTTCCCGTGGGTACCGCAATGCGTTAACTAAGGTAAGGATTAAGCATACGGCCACTGTTCTGTAAGCGATAACAGTGAGTCGGGTCAACTTTAGTGTATGCAGACTAACTATCAAATAAGACTTCACGTATACCAGGAAATCAAAGACTCCAAATTTCAGGAAACCATTTCACAATTTTAAAGGTATTTATGTCCCAGTTCGTGATAAAACTTTTGACATAGAAAATAAAGGAAGCGGGACTAATCCACTATGCCGATTGACGAGCGTTTGGAATGTGTATTATTTATGAGATTCGAGGTCGGAGGTACCACAGATGTTTCTTCTAAAGATATGTGGTGCAACCCATGGACTGACACAGTCGTTCACTTCAACAGAGGCAGATGAGGAAGCTGACGAGGAAAATGGAGAGATCAACGAAGGCTACTCTTCCAATCACGATGACATCAGCATTGACCTGCGCACACCGCTGCCAACTGACCAGGACTTCGACAAACCAACTGTTCGAGATGGCAGTTTGGCCAAACAGAGATTCTTTGCACTTTTGAAGGTAAGCTAAACAAATATTCTTTTTTAACGTTATTGCTTACACCATTAAGTGTTCGGTGAAAAAAATGGGTCCAAAAGTAGCTTTCTGCTTTCATATCTCCCAATGTCAAGGAGCCATTTCTAAGCCCCTCGTCCTCCCCTTATGGTGACACTGTCAGCTCAAGTTACACCTATTATTGTGGGGTTTTTTTTAAGTAAATATAATAAAAACGCTGTATCTGTGAATTCGCCGACATTTTTTGTGATATTTATGAATACCGGTTTCACTTCTGTTCTTATCTTCCACGTGAAATTTTACTGGTTAATTAGGGTCAAATACCTAAAAGATTCAATATAATGGATTTGTCGCCTGGAATTTGAGCTCATGAGATGATCTGTTAGTGGTCACAATATAGAAAAACTTTACTTAATTCATAGTCCAGTAAATCAAATGTTTGAAAGAAACTGGGATGAAAGTTAGTTGGATGCATTAACAAATAGATATAAATTGTAACTGACTTGGAAAAATGCAAACAAACAAAGAAAACAAAACTAAACGCACATCAAGAAATGACATGTCGGGGTAATTACGTAGGGAGCATAGCTGACGCGTTCTTTTATACATGTGTTTCAGACTTTTCTTTTTTTACCCTGATATAACTATGGCCTCCTGAAATTTGAACTGAAATAATTATGTTCTTAAAAACTTTCAGTGAGGTAAAGTTTTTCTTTTTGTTCTTTTGACCTTCCGATATACAAGTGTGAATCGGTTAGGGCAAGACTATAATTAATTTCTGAACTGGTGTCCATTACTGTGCTGAATGTGAGCCGAAGGAGGGAGCTGGTAACTATATAAACTTCAAACTGGTAGATCCAGGGAGGACGATTTTCTTTTTGTGGTATGTGTTGGTTGAAGGATTAGCAAACTGCAAAATGAAGAGAGCCATCTCGTTGGTTTGTTTTTTTTTTGTCTGCATTAAAATCGGCACTTTGTTTGGCCTTCGTTGTATTCGGAATTCTCAGACACATAGAGAAGTCATCCCGCCCCATCCGCCCCTCCCTACTTTACCACAGGTCTACGCATGTATGCTTTTTTTCCTCCCAGATACGATTCCTGCTGCTGTCTAGGAACTACAAAGCTCTGGTGTTCCAAGTGTTTCTGCCGGTGGTAATGGTGGTAGCTGGAATCTTGCTGGCTGATATTTCAGAGGTCAAACCTGCAGGTTACCCCCAAACGTTACACCTCGATCTCAACAACCTGACAGAAGCGGCTTCCACCGCACCACAGAATATTACCCGGCCACCCTTCCTGGTGTTTGATGCCATCAGTAAGTTCTCAATGAGATTTTTTTGTTTTGTACAGATAAAATCGACTTCATTTAATTGCTGTCCGCCTAGCCATAACTTCCACTTAAAACAGTCTTTCAGACATTTCGTATTGGCTTTTCTGTGTCAGTCAGTGAATAATCAGAGCTGTCAATTTCCATCATTTCATAGTGCTGTAAACAAAGAGAACAACTAGTGTCTCGGCATTTTCGCCCCAGTGCAGTGACAAACAAAGAGAACAACAAGTGTCTCGGCATTTTTCTTCTCGGTAACCCCACACCATATGGCTTGAATATTGATGTCCCAGTCTTATGAGTCCCAAGGACGTGGTGTCTATGTAATATATGATACTGAGGTTACCAGTATATTACCGCATGCATCTAACACAATTTAACTAATCTTAAAAATACGATTTTGTCAAAATTAGCTAGTCATCTCTTCACTGATAGTCTTAAATCCTAAATACCGTCTCATAAACTCAGTGCTATCTTATGCACAGTATATATCTGCGTCCAGAGATAGTGTTAAGAGAGAAACGTTTTAAAAACGTGGCCAATTATCGAAGAGAAAAAATAGAATACCCTATATGCTGACAGGGTTTATTGGGGTTTTTTTTTGTAAAACTCGCGTTTTGCGCAAGGCCCTGCTCGTGAACACCTTCCCGAGCTTTTACATTTTTTTTTTCCTTTTGGCGACGAGAGGTTAGCTGTCCAGAGTCACCTTTATCTGAATTCCCGACAAGAGGTAGTAAGGCAATGACTCTCATGATGGAGACGTCATGATGAAGTGATCTTTCATTTCCAGGGTGCACATTAGAAGTTCACTTAGACTAGCCTCTTTTAATATAGGAGTTCTAGGCATCTGAGAAATGCCTGCTGTCTATATCTGTGACACGTTTTTTATTTCATTATTTCAAATAGTCATTTAAAATATATTTTTATCTCTGCAAATATGACATTTTTTATGACTCTAGTTTAAAATCGCGTCAACCTAATGCTGCAGATAATTAAGAAAATTTAATAAAACTGCAGGTTTTTGCTGCACAAAGTCATTTATTTTTGTGGAATATGACGTTATATACCCATAAGGCTAATTTTTTGTTGTTGTTGTTGTTGATTATCAGACAGCCCAGACTCTAGAGATGTGATAGCAGAATGGAAAACGCAGTATATGGTGGACAACTACACAGCTGGTAGTAAGAACACCTCGGCCATCGCACCCCACTTTGTTGGAGTGCAGATGGACAGCTTGGCTGGAAAGGTAGGGCAGGCTGAATGTAAGAATTTGATTACAATCGACTCCTCATAAGCACAGTTTGCATGGCAGCAACATAGCGAAATCAAATCATTTTTCAAAACCAAGATACAAGAATATTATTGTTTATGGTACACCCATCAGATAATCACAACAGCCTTTAATCGGAATTCTTTCCATGCCCCTGAAGGTTTGTAATAAACAGGATATCTTGTAATTTAAGCTATGCTTCTGTCATCATTATAATTGGGAACTATTATTGTTGCTATTATTGTTACTTTTGGTCCTACTATTGTCTACTGTGTGTAACCGCAAAAACTCGCAAATTTGACAAAGGCTACGAATAAAAGGAGATGTTTTTATCAAGTCACCTTTATAGATAATAATTATACTTAACGCTATCTAAAAAGCCTTTGAAAATGGAAGTTCCAAAAACGCCCTCACCCAATGTCACAAACGTTTTTCTAGTCTCCTTCCTGCTTAGCCAGAACAAAACTTGCGTCACGTTATTTTGGCAGAGTCACATAACCCTGTATAAGTGAGGGCTTCATTTGAAAGACTTTTATCTGTATAATGACATTCAGTGCGGGAGATATCAATATCTTTGCCTTTTTGTCCAGGTTCTGATGGACTTTGTGGCACTATACAACTACACTGCCGTGCACGCCATACCTGTTGCCATCCACATGGCGAGCCAGAGCATGTTAGCCATGTCCAACATCTCTACCACTATCAGTGGATATGTCCTCCCATGGCCGCAGAGGAAAAGCATTGAGTACAACCCTGGAGCATACGCAGCGGCCATGTTGGTTGGAATGGCTTTCATGTTTGTTATACCAGGCCTGTCTGCAGAGATTGTTCAGGACAGAGAGGTATGCTGGGGGCTTAGTTAGGGCATATACAACATGAAACGGTTAAAACAAAATCCGAGGGAGCAAAGACTAACATTTGGTTTAAACAGAGTTCCTATTCAGACAAAGTAACCTAAAAAGAGGAAAATAAATGGGGCCCTTTGTTTCTTTTCCTTTAACAGTACTTCCGGTTTAACCGTTTCCTTTTTATCCGTTGTCTACAGTATAATTAAATGGATAATCCTCAAACAGTTGAATGAGAGCACGAAGTACATTGAATCTGTATAAATATGCAATATGCCGACTTTGATGTGCCCATAACATGTTTTCTATAATGCTATCCATGATGTTCAATTGATACTATTGTTTATAAAGGTACATATAGCTTCTTCCACTGAAAGTCTTCAGGACCATCAGTTTGGAACGCTCTACCAAATGAATTAAGGTCAACAAATACCATCGAAAGCTTCAAAAGAAAACTCAAAACCTATTTATTTCAAAACTATTGCTGTAATTCCTAGCCATAAGTTCCAGCTCTGCCTCAGTTGAATGATAATGTGAGCTTGAGTTAGTACAAAGTGAGATCTTCAACTTTGTCAAGCGCCTAGAGCTCATTTATGGGGAGTGGGCGCTATATAAATATTCTTTATTATTATTATTATTATCATGTATACAGGCACAAACCAATATCATATCTCCACAATATGTGTATGCACAGTTTGTCCACTCTGATGTGTGTAGTGTGAATGTTTTCTAACGCAATGTTCATTGTCCAGATATTCAAATGGTCAAAAAAAAAATCCACATATTTTTTACCAAGGGAATAGCTTGGAGGTGTATAATCATAGAGCGATTTGATAAAGGGTAAAATAAGGCCTACATCAGATTCATTTGTGAACGCACAATTTGTTAACTTCGACTTGTTTACTATGAATGTCGCCTAATGCCAGTGGCGGCTCTTGATTCCGAAAATTACAATTACCCCCCTCGTTTTCTCCCTCCTTCCACCCGTATCCAACTGACCCCACCCTTCGCCATTTCTTCACATCACAAAATATACATCTTGATCTATCAGATCACACTGCGCCTGATGCAGACTAGCTCTATACTGGTAGGTCTCTCGTCCAGATCTAGAGCTAGCTAGACAATGATAAGAGGGGAACACGAGGGCACACATGGTTGTGTAATGAGCGTAACAAAACAATTAGAGAATGAAACAAAGCAATAAGGGCATTTGGGTTGGGTTTGGAATTTGTAATTTTGGAAATCATTTTTTTGGCTAAATTCTACACAGCACTGCACGAGCCACTGCTTAATACGATGTTCAGTGCCTAATTAAAATAATCCATGTAGTTTCCAATAAAACCTTAACATGGAGGTTATTCAGAGTTTTGAAAGGTGGGTATGAAGATATGGCAGCTCTGACAGAACTAATATCTCTGATATTATCTATACATTGCAACTTTACTACTGACATCCAAACACTGTATTTATTGCTGATCTGCTTAATCTCAGACAGCTTGCACTGACAATTTTTCAGTCTCATCAGGCCGGGGGCCTCCGATATTACCATTATATTTACCTCAGTAAGCACTAGCTTTGCCATGCAGAGTATTCTTTGTTTGTCTGTACTACACTGCCGGGCCAATGTGCCTTCACTGGTAATTTAGCAGCATTTTCGCCAGGCCCTTGATATTGCTGCTACCTATTCACTGGTTTTAAGAGGTACTTTGCAATGCTCAGCATTTTTTTATCTGTCTATCCTGAACTCAGTTGTTTTCTTATAGTTTATAATTTAATAACGAGAACATTGCATTGGTTCAAATTTTACAGAAGAAACTAAGAGGACAGCTTCGCATATCTGGAGTGAGCTTCAACATTTATTGGGGCAGTATCTACCTGTGTGACCTTCTGATCTACCTGCTTCCAGCTGTCGCTATCATCATCATTGTCTTTGCAATGCAGGTATGCCGAAGCTTCTCTCAAATCCTTCATCTGTGAAAATAACAGCAAAGTGTGCTTGGGTTAGAGTCAGGGGCATGGTTAAGGACAATTTTTTAAAAAGCTTGTGGGAATCCATATAAATGTCCCTGATTGCCCTTCTAAGTTGTTTTTTTTTTCAACCTTATCCCTTTCTTTAATGATGCCCTAGAGCCTAACTCAAGCACATCTTGGGAGAGTCTTAAGACTGCCAAAATAACAAGCTTACTTTACCATAGACACATTCCAGTAACTTTTTTGTTCAACTGCTTCTGACTTCTTAGGTTGGCATCACTGGCCATAAGACTATCTATTAAATTTCTAAAAAGTGTTCAAAGCGGAGCCTTTTCTAGTATGAAAGACCTACGGTTAAATAAATAATGATGAATGGTTGTAATCTTTTGTTTTCTTTCACTTGGCGGAGACAAATAATTTTTGTGTCTTTCCTGGAGTATTTGGGGTAGAGAAAATCATTGGTAAGCGTGGAAATATTGTAATGTCATTTCATCTTCTAAACAAATATGGCATCTGTTTGTTTGTTTTACAAACATAATTTATACTGTTAGAAGGAAAACATAAGGTCGTTAGACATATTAACATCAGTGTTTCTGCCCTTTGTAGCTCCTGGCACTCAGAGGAGGCTGGGCAACACCTAGGTCATATGATCGCAGAGACGTCTCTGTTGCTATTGATATCATTTAAAGGGAACTGGTGGGTTTGAACCCGCACCTTTCTCTGTTCATCTTTCGAAAAGCGATTAACAGTAAGCCCAGCAACAGCCTGCACTGTGTTTTAGCTTAATGACTAGAATGGCCTAGAATAACGTCACCTCATATCTTTTCACAAAAGTCTTTCTGTTTCTTCACTTTTCTGGCAAATTGGCAAGCTGATTGACGTCATCAGTTTGTGACCAGCCTATTCTGTCCTTGTTTGCAGATCCCTGGACTGACCAATGGTGGTGCCGTTGGGGCCCTTGTGTTACTGTTTATCACCAACATCCCTTTCAACATCGTCATGGGTCTTGTCATCTCCTTCGTGTTCGACAAGACCGAGACCTGCGTGGCTTACCTGCCCTTGCTGCTCATGTTTGTGAGTAGGCCATAATACATTCATATACGGTCGAATTCCAAGGGGGAAAAAAGTCACACGTCAAAAAGCCTTAGTTTCTAATATAATATGTCAAATTGCCGTCTAATTTGTTTTATTTTATTTTGAACTGCTATATATCTGTATATCTATTTCTATATATATCTCTATCTCTCTCGCCGTCTCTCTCTATATATTTATACCTATATATGTCTATATCTATATCTATACATATCTATATCTATAATCTGTCTGTCTGTCTGTCTGTCTGTCTGCCTATCTATCTATCTATCTATCTGTCTATCTGTCTGTCTGTCTGTCTGTCTGTCTGTCTGTCTGTCTGTCTGTCTGTCTATCTATCTATCTATCTATCTGCTCAATTCAATGTCTCACCAACAGGCAATGCTGATACCCTACGTGATTGTATCACTAGTGGATATGATCACTAACAGCGTTGTGGCCATAGTTATTCACTACCTGGCTTGTGTCGCATGTCCCCCATACCTGGTTGCCGGCGGCTTCTACTTCGTTCAGCGGGTGAGCACATAATAAATACAACTAGTATTATTTTACTAAATAATGCCATTAAAAGAAGCTTCAAAATTAAAACAAACAACAAAAAAAAACAAAAAACGTTAATTTCCTTTAGAGAGCATTGTTTGAAGGAGTACAGATTTCAGGCTCAGTATTGTTTTGACTGGTCCTTCTGAAACGATCCCATATTAATTGTCATGCCTAAAAGTGAAACATGAAAGCGTGGAAGGCTGAGTAAGACTGACAGTTACTGGTAAACAAATTGCTGAGATTGGAAAACAAAACTGTGAAATAAATAAGCGGGGCAGGCCTGTTGTAGGCCTATGCAAAGGGACTTCGTCAGGCCTAAGCTTAGTTTAGCCATGT
>JAWQUT010000024.1:60607-73007 GCA_033807755.1 Ellobium chinense
GAACACAGACAAGGCAATGAAAAACGTCAAATGAGTGATTTCCCCTCATCCATTCGCCTACTTCAAATGGGGTCAGGCGTGTTATTGTAAGCTAAGGCTTCAGTGTTGTCGTGGTGCTTCTAACAGAGGCTAGATCTTGATTTAAATCAAGTGTAGATCTAGATTTAGTGTATATGTCTAGATCCTACATAATTTGAAATTTGTGTTTTCGACAGCATGTATTTAGTCAAGCCCCTCAGTAAACGTGGCTAATAATTGTTTCGGAAGCAGCCAGCGTTTGCCTGCGCTGAGCACTCGATTAACATCTTACAACGACTAAAAGACTCCACACGTTTAGCTATGAGCCAAACACGAACAAGAAGCGTAATGTTATTTATGCAAACAAAGTTGATCGAAAAAGTGTCATTAAAATTTTATTTTCCTTTTACGATACCATCCTTGATCATTTTACCACGCGAAGGAAAAATGCATCATTTTCTACAAAGAGTAAACAAAAAGTCGCTGAATTTTGTTGTTGTTGTTGTTGATGTTATTGTTGTTGTTGTTGTTGTCCTGCTTTAGGTAGTAAAGCAAATCTTGCTCTATAATATTGTGTTTCTATGTTTCAAGCATGCAACCCTCCCTCCCCTTGATTAAATGTAGAGTGACCCTAATCAATGTGCAAATCTGACTACCTGGTTTTGACTCCTGCGCTACGCCCCTGACAATAGCTTCTCCTTAGAAAAGCCACTGACGTTGCTACTTTAATTCACAAACCAAGTCCGCTGTGCAGGAAACAGAATACTTCTTTATTGGTAACAAGGTGCAACCAGCAAATGATTCACGATGCACAGACCATAACAGCCAACTCTCTCAACTCTCTCACCCTCGTGCCTTTTATAATAATTTCAGTAGAAATTCTGGAATAAATGACGTCATCATCATATGATGCGCCCAAACAAACATGCTAGTCTAGGAGGTACGAACAGCAACTTCTAGACTACTTAGAATCAAAACATTCCGATCGCGACCCCACTCGAACCCTCGGGAAGGCTAATACTGCGTTCACTCAAAGCATCCTACCCGAACCTTCGAGAGGCTAATACTGCGTTTACTCAAGCACTATACGGTCGAGCTGACCTTGACACTAGACAGTCTCAATATTAGCGGGAGCGTAACGTACTGCCGCCCTAGTTAAAAGAGAGGACAAAAACCAACTGATCCCAGCAAGGTCAGCCGCTACTAACTGCAACATTCTCGAATCATGAAGGACCGGAGCCGCGGTCCAGGACCGCATAGCAAAGGAAAAAGGGGGGGGGGGCACTAGCCCAAACAAACAACAAGCATCACAAATGTTACAGTCTGATTTGTATTGTGTTGTGTAATGCTTTATGATCTTGTGATAATATATAACTATGCCATTCCTGGGAATAACAAAAGAGCCTTTTTCCATGATATTATAGTTTTAAGTCAAAATCTGTCCATCTCTAAGCTGTTTGCAATGCTTATCCCTTTAATAATTATGCAGGGACACGATCAGTACCAGCTTCAGCAACACTGACAGAGGAGCCATTCTGACCACACACTACATGGAAGAGTCCATTCTGAATAAAAAACCGAATGATTTTCATAAGATTTGTTTGGCAGCTTTCATACTTTTCTCGCAATAGTCATTTTCAAAAACAGTAATGAGATATATCCACCCATTCTACTTCAGGTGTATCGGCTCTACTCAGCACTTGAAGGGCAAATATGGCAGTGGCTACATACTGGAGGTAAAACTCGGAAATCATGAGCCCTCTGAAGTGGAGTCGTTGATGGACAACCTGGAGTCTCACCTCAAGGAGCTCTTTCCAGGTAAACAGATCTCAGCTATTCAGAGCTTCTAACATTTCATCTCAACATATAGGAATACTTTTCCGGCGTTTGGAATAGATATAGTTGCAGGAATTTTCATTTGAGAGGATGTGATTTTACCGTTGTCATAACTTTACAGATGCCCCCTATGCTAAAATCATATACTGTACAGTGGAACTTTGATATCACAACCATCCGTCAAACCAAGTTTTCAGCTGTGTATTATCAGAAGTTTTAGGTTAAAATGAACAAAGCAGCTGAACGTATGCTAATATGGAATTGTGTTAAGTTCTAGAAGTGTTAACAGATTGTCTTAGTATGTCTGCTAGTGACACTGACTGGTTATTTAATTTATTTTTTTTCCATTTGATGCAACACTTAAAGTTTAAGACAACTTGAGTTCTGAAGTAAGGGAATTCTCAGTTCAAAGTACAGGTCAATAGAGTCTTGAAGAAGCTTATTGTGTTACACTGTGGCTAAGTATACTATTCAATTTCAGTTTTGATAGGTTGACTACCTTTAGAGAAAAGTGCACGCACCTGAATCATCCCTTTAACATTTCTTAATCTTTCAGGTTTGGACACAACTGAAAGGTTTATGGAGAGAGCTCAGTATGCAATTCCCAAGCAAGATGTCAAATCTTTAGGCCGGACGTTTGCCAGTTTAGAAAGCTGTAAGTAAAATACAAGGCTGTGGCTGGGAGGATCAGAGGAAGATGGGGCTAGATTGAAAGAATATAAGCTGGAACAGGTTCACTCTTAGTACGCTCGACTGGGTTGAATTAGGTTTGATGGAGGTGGAAGGGCAGGCAGATATGCAGATGAACGAAAAGCTGTTTCAATGTTTTATATGCAATGAGGTGAGAGTGCTATGCAAAGGTTGCATGTCTATTTAAATATACCATAGGACGCTCTTCCTTTTCCATCCAGCACTACGCCCAACTCTCTGTATTTCTTGCCGACTCGTCCTTTCCTTATAAGGGGGTTAGGATTGGTCACTAATCCGGGGGAACACCTTTACTTCTGTAAACTTTATTTCTATATAATAATATACATGTTTGAGGCTTGGTCAGTAATTTTGACCCACTCTGATCTGCTCTTGTTCATATTTCAGGTAAGAACACACACAGATTAGAAGAGTACAGTTTCAGTCAGAGCTCTTTGGAACAGGTAAGCTGACTTGCAAGATCGAAACAGACCTTATCCATAGGCCTTGGCCATTTTATCCACCACTTTAGATGCACTGAGATAATTATCACCGCTGTCCTTGTACAATTTAGACTTTAATATCCATTACACAAAGATATATATATCCGAAGTTCCGAGCCACGGAAGCCACAATAACCGTGGCTAGGTATCATAACAGAATGTGAGCCACAAGAAGAAAAAAAAAAAACCAAGGCCCTGTGCTTAGTTGTAAATATAATGAACACAGTGGTTTATTTTAGGCCAGTCTTTGTTTTACTCTAGGGTTGTCTTTGGTTATAAAACTCAATATAATTCTCTCGTCGTGAGAGCAGTGATTATATCAGAGTAACAGTCTTCGTGTGTATATGTGTGTGTGTGGGTGGGTGGGTGTGTGTGAGTGGGGATGTATTATTACATATAATAATATGTGTGTTCATGGTTGCTTGTGGGTGTGTGTGTGTGTGGAAGTATGTGTGTGTGTGTGTGTGATAGCGAGGGAGTGCGTGTGTTTGCACAGATATTTATGTTTTGTAAGCACACTGTAACAAGGTAAATTTCCCTTTGTGGACAAATAAAGTTATCCTTATCCTTATCCTTTCTATTTTCCACCAGGTTTTCCTTCATTTTGCCAAGCAGCAGGTCGAGGAGGGAGAGGAAGGAGCTCGAACAAATGCACCTCTCCTGACACCCCAAGTGTCCCGAACGGAACAAGGAGCAAGTCCAGCAGTCTATCGATTGTAGCTCAGAGAGTAGCCACTGGGCATATCAAACAGAACAGTGTAGAGAAATGTACGTGAAATATTATGAGTTGGAACATCATTTCCTGGAGAGAGAAAGAAAGAAAGAGAGAGAGAGAGAGAGAGAGAGAGAGAGAGAGAGAGAGAGAGAGAGAGANNGGGGGGGGGTCAGGGCGAGAAGCTTTAGTAGCCATAAGAGGGATCAATGAAATCTTGCTACAGGTTATGACCACTAACTTCTTGACTACAGTTGTATGACCGGCTCTCCTATGAAGCCGACTAAGAAGTGCAATAAAGCAGTGCAGAATCGCCTCTCTGTTTTTCCAAGGATGTGACCAGATGCCCCAGTTATAGAAGCCAAATGTTGATTCCTGGCAATGGCAGACCCTGCTGGCAGCAGAGCATAAACAGCATGGTCTATGGCTGCTGCAGTGGATGGGGATAATTTGGTAAACCGTTTAATTTACATTACATCAAATAAGTGTTAGGATTAGCAAGTGCTGAATTCATTCAGACATAAGTTGAAACAAGCTACTGCTTAGAGCTACACAAGCCGCAAGAGCATCACAAAGTTGCATTTTTTTTTCGTTTTATAGTCTAGCAGTTTTTTAAATGTATTAACTGTAATTTCACTGTGAATGTCTTGCTGTTAAATAATGAAAAGTGCCGAGGTGCTGATTTGGTAGGCACATTTATGAACATTCAGGTGTAATTATTTAATAAGGGGCCTTCCAGCTCTATGAAAGTATCACCAAGTCTAAATCCGAGTTGATGCTATTGCTGTTTTTAGTGGAAAGAGTGTCATTAAAATGACCATAGCTTCTCATTTCGTTATGGACAATTTTTATCAATGATAATGATGATTCAAGATTTGTTTATTTTTAGGCCTGTCCTGGCCAATACAAATGCTAATTTCATATTATATAAAAAGTACAAATAAAAACTATCTAAGCTGACAATACACTACATACTCAACTGCACTCAGTCCTCACCCGCTCTGCTATTCCAGTACACTTCACTTGTATACTACAGGAGCCATCATTCACACTTGGTTACATTATACTCAAGGAAACACAGGCAACCCCCCTCCTTCCCCCACACACAAACACATAAATCCTCTCACGCCACTCGCACATATATACTCGTACTCCTTCCCATACAGCTGCACACACACAATAGCAAATGCTTTCAAATCCTTATCTTTCATCCATTTTAGAAAATTGATAAATTTAAACATACTGGGCCTTTTGATGAATGAGTAAACTTTTGATTATATTTGTCTTAATACTGTTATCAGAGGACAGGCTGTCATTTAAACGACCTCAATTTCTCATTGGTTACAAGCAGGTCTAATGACTGTGAATGCCTATAATATGCGTGTGTTTCTATTACATTTTATGTTAGACCCAACGTCTTCCTGTCGTCGTAAGCTATCCGCATCGCGCTTGATTATTGTATTCACAGCAGACAAACAAAATCCTTGCTATGCTCTATATATTAAGACTGATCTTGCATATTAGATAGCATATATAGGGAGAATTAGTCATCACTACAACTATGCATTCAATAGAGCCGGGATTTAGAAGACAAGATGCTATTCGTTACACATTGATGTGTGTGCGCATGAATAAAAGCTCTTTTTCACAATGTATTTGTGACCTGACAAGTAGGGCAATATGGATTTAGACAGTTTTACTAGCCTTTGACTTTTACATGTCGGTCTGAATACGTGAGGTATTGCTTCATTTTTATGTGTGTATGTTAGAAGCAATTCTTGGGAGCTTAGAATTGACATTATATTATTTATATGTATGTATAATGTATTATATACAGATACTCGTTGTGTCTACCTCTAAAATGTAAGTCATTAAGTAAGCAAGTGCCATTCTTTTTCATTTAATCATTGTCTGGCAGGATTTATCCATAAGTGCCATATTTATGCTTCATTTGACAGCGTGTCCCATAGAGATGAAGAGTTATTTATTACAAAGTTTAAGGCTACAGATTTCTACTTATTTTATTTTGTTACTTGGGCAGAGTTAAGTGCTTTTGATAGTGCTATGCAGCGGTGGTTTGCAGGTCACCTAGTGGAATATGTTTAAGGCTACGTCAAGCAAGAATAAGACCACTTTATGCTTTAGTTGCCTTATTATTTTGAAACCACTCCCTTCCTTTTCGCATTGTTCAAGAGCCTTCGGAATCCTCTTCTTTATTAATTGTAATAAATGACAAAATCTGCCACTCTGAGATCATTGCTCTTTGTGAAGACAGCCCGTGTTGACAGAGGAAGAGAAAATGGTTATATGTCTTCACGCTTATTCCACACTCACCTATGTCCGTTCCTGAGCTTTTGAGAAATTTAGTGGTCTCGACCTGTTTCTCAAAGCAAAACAATGAGGCAGATGTGGTTTTAACTTGTAAATTTGGGATATGAAAACGAATCAAAACTCTAAATTTTGTTTATATGTTAAGAAGATAAGTGGAAGATCATAGTAGATAATTTAAACAACTCAAGACCTTAAAACTTGACTTATGCGAGTATGAAATGAGCCGTGACAATGTGTACATCTAGGACACTGGGATTTCAGCTTAAAAGCACAACTACAACCTCGTAATAAACTAAAATTTCGTCTACAGCTGTATGTCCTTCTGGACGCTGCATATCTGATAGTCTTTCTGTATGCTCGTCTGTTCTATGCCAGTTGCTGTCGCTCATGTGTAGTGGTAGATCTAATGTCCCCTGTAGTTTCTTTTCCAATTGTCATCTTGGGCTTCCTCTTTTCTTAATCTGCTAACGGGTTTTACTTTACTTAAAACGAAATAAAACAGTGTCCGTGAATGGTTTGTTGGCGTCATTGTGTGCAGTAATATGCCTTTCAGTCAGGGTGACCCACATAACACCTTGTTAAACCCCATGAACTTAATGACTTCGGGCATCTATTTAAAAGATTCGACATTTTCATGTTTGTGAAGAATTCGAAATCATATTTGATTTAAAAAATGACAAATTCAAGATCAGAGCAGTGCAGAGAGCCTGAGAGATTTTTGAGTACATGAGGTTTAGGGTCTCTAGTTTCTTCTTCTCTCTATCTTCCTCCTTCTCCTCCATCCTCTCCTCGTCCTTCTTCCTCTTATACCCTTCCAGTGTAGTCAGTAAACTCGTAATGCCATCTATCTCTATACTTTGCAATCTTCTGGTTTCTCCGAAGTTAGCCCCAAAAATCTGACGAGTTTCTCTCTGTGGAGATGTTTTCAGCGTTTCTTTTGGGAGACCCAAGTTTTTTTCTTGAGTTTCTATCGTAAATAATACGCAAATAAAGTCTTCCATTCAGTATGTAAAAAAAATCTTACGTCTCACGAGGAGTTATTTATTTGCATCTTCATAATCTATACGCCATTATTCACAGCCCGAAAATAATTATACATTGGTGAAACCGCTGAAACCCTTAACGTATTTTTTTAAAAATGAAATTAGATAAAAAGTTTGTTGCGGCAGAAGCTATCTTCTATCACATTAAATGAATTCTCTGTAAAACAGGTCTGATAAAGATAGCATTTTTTTTTTGTAGCAAGCTGTTAGAGCTTGCAAATGGTAGGGACGTACCCGGGCTCAAAATAAGTGTAGATGGATAAATGAGAGCTTGGACATTAACGATGAAGTCTTTTACCATCATAATGATTACATTGATCGTACATGAATGCTACTAGGGTGCATTCAACACCAATACAGTAGTGGCAGTATCAAAGATACCATCGTTCATACGCAAGCTCTTCAATTTCAAACTACGTGTACCTAACTCAGTGACGAGCGGTCAGTTTTCAAATACTGTACCGTGGAATTATTTTCCTAACTATATAGAATAGTTTACGACATAAAGCATGCGAGGGTTAGACTGGCCTAATGAGCGTGCAGGACATCTTACTTACATCATTGGGGGATGCTGGGTAGATGACGTCATAGCAGTGCACAGTAGAGAACGGGGTATACAAGTCTTCAGTCTTCAGTGAGTTACTTCAATTACACAATTCTGGTGCTCAGACTAAAGAAAATATTTCAATGAAGAAGAAAAAACAGACCAGTATATTGAAAACAAAGTGAGTCGATATATCCCCTTCATCCAATGATTGGCGCAGCCGATTCAGGGATGTTGCCAAGCCGGAAGCCAGTAAAGATAGACTCCGGACCTCCGTCGATTTGTCCTTCATCTCTCTCGTGCCTCACGTCCACTCTGTCTCCGGCTTTGAGAACCAGTATGACGGAGGTGGACAAGGAGTGGTCATCTGCGTCATTGTGTGCTGTGGCCTGGAGAAAGAATTCATGAGAATAATATTGTGAAAGAGCATAGTGAAGTTAATGATGCATAATCTCAATCCATCAAAGGGTGTTGTTGTTGTTGTTGTTGTCGTTGTTGTTGTTGTTGTTGTTGTTGCTGCTGCTGCTGTTGTTAGAGATATATGTTGTTATTGTTGTTGTTATCGTTTCAGAATATCGAAAGGCCTGCACAAGATGTCATTTGGCCTAGATCGGCTATCTGTGTACCAAGAGTGACTGAGTCTGTTGTCTCTTACTTGGTCCTCAGTGTCGTCAGTGCCGACTTTCAGTGCTGTATTTCACGAACACAAAGGTTAAGTGAAAAATGGAATCCCGTGTAATCTGTTGTTTTTTTTTTGGGGGGGGGGTTGTTTTGTTCTGTTTTAAATTAGCATGAATAACTCCAATTCAGCATAAACTTGATTCCTTAAATGTTTTTAGCTATGATATGCATTCCGACCCTGTGATCAGAACTGGCCAAAATTCTGCAGATGGGCCATTGTAAAGATCGGAATAGATGCCTAATCAGTGTATTTTTTTTTACAAAGAACATTATCTTTATCCATAACAAGCCATAGTGCCGAAGATAGAAGAACAGTAGTATTGACAAGACCAAAAAAAAAAGAGATAATGCCTTTTTTTTTTCACCTTGGTGTCTTTGCCATTGACGACAATGTTGAAAGCTTTGTAAGTGGTCGAGGCGTCCAGATGGGCAAAGAAAACGTACACGCCATCTGTAGGTGCCATGAATGAGCTAGATGTAGATCTGTAACCGCTTCCAACATTTGTGGTAACTCTGGCAAAGGGGATAACGGCGTGAGCATGTGATGGAACGGCTGGAGTGTCCATGTAAACGGAGAAGGCAATGGTGTCGGAGGACCGGCCATCTGGAAGGAGAGGACAGGGAGAGAGCAATGAAGAGTGACATCACACATAATTCGCACCTGACTGAGACCGCATCAAATGTATTAAAAACTATACGTATCCAGATGAAACTCTGCTGTCAAGCTTGGATAACCATATCAATAATATCGTTCCTGTTATGTTTGCTAGTTAGTTTGTGTTGTTGTAACAGTAATTTGGTAAAATCCTTGGTAATACACGTCCAAAGATAATGTGTAATGGCTTAGAAAATGATCGGAATGGGCTTACATTGCACCCCATTAATAATTAAAATTGAAACAGGAGAATATGCCTTGCCACCCGATTGCATACACAGCAGCAGGCATGTTAACAAAGAGTGAAGAGGAAAAAAGGTACTATGGCGTCAATCATGCTGAATGAGGTGTTTGGACGATGAATCAGTATGAGTGCTATGATGATGTTTCCGGCAACAATAACAAGTAACAAGTAAGATCTGTGTCACCTTTTTATTAACTTCTGGTTGTGCGAGGACTATCAGACCACAACCTCTTAACTGATAACGAAGTTGGTGTTTTTCTTTTAAAGGAACGTTGTGTGAATTACCGCGGAGAAGATGAGCATGTGAACAAAAGACACGTACATATAATACTTACAGCATGCGCATTCTCTCTGACTCAGTTGCTCCACTGTTCCCTCAAGATTAGCCAGCCTTGTTTCTAGTGCCTGCAAGGTAACGGTCCTGTTTTGCACAGCTGAAATGGGCGTCCATGGTGCCACACAAATCAACAACGCTGTCACTGTTAGCATGTATCCTACCATTTTGTCTTATATTCAGGCTCTTTGCATGAGCTTTGTTTGGTGGAACTGTAGATAGGTGCATTAAGTTTAGTCCTTGCAGTTTGACAAGTGCAAGCCACACCCCTTTCTTAGCAAAGGAAATATCAGTCTCTAGGCAAGCCAAAATGGCTGTGACTAAAGCGGAAGAGACAGAATATGATGCACTGACTCGCAAGTGATGTTTGCTATACTTATAACTTTGCTTCATTCATTAGCATACATACCATGATTGAATCTTGCGTTATCCTTTTCTGACACAATGCCGCTGATAAGACATTTCAATAATAAATCTGAAACCGTAGATGGTTGCCGCCATGTTGCCGAGCTTTCTTTTCCGGTGATCCAAAAGACATCACATTTCCAACAAACCTCTATTAGGTGTCACCCTTTCTTACTATGATTGGCGCGCACCAACCAAAAACGTACCCTTGATACCTCCTCCGCCACGGAAGGAGTGTGGCTTGCCCTTTCGTCACATTGCAGGGATCAAAAACGCGGCCAGAACTCAGAAGTTACTTTCAGTAATAATTTTCAATGGCGCGTCAGAATGCACAATCTGGTGCTAAGCAGAGTTGTCAGATAGGACCCCTAATAACTATAATTCTGTAGATTACTAGTGTGGAGGAACGGAGCAGCCAACATCTACGCTTAAGGCGTGTGAATAAGCCATGCAATTCGAGTTTTCATAATCGCAGAGAATATTATGACGATAGCAGATAGATCTAAGTGCTCAAAACAATATCAGACAGAATCGCTATAAGACAGCAAGCAGATGAAAGTATGCTAGGTAGTCTGAGAAAAAGAACGTTTTAAATATTTCCATCACAAGGAATTCCTCTGAATTCGGACCTGATGAGCCAATTCAAACCGACACAGTGGTACAGTACAGTCTACGTATTAGTCAATGACCTATGTAAAGTGGACGAGTTTCGTCAAAAGGCTTCAACACAGGCACACCATTCCTTATCACAAAGCAGCCTACAATCAACCAGTCTGGTAGTTCTACTTAGAATCCCATGATGTAACACTGAATTGGGATGTTGTACCTGAACCATGTAACAGTGAATCTGAAACAGTATGCTTCATCCTGATTCAGTGCCTTGTCTCCACGCTCTTCAGACAAGTTTATTGTGGCAGACAAAAGAGGTGTCTCAGGAATTCTAAATCCTCGATTTTATCTGACCAGGGTGCTTTCAGTACTTCGCAAATTTTATAAAATGTAGACTTTAACACGAGTCATCACTTTTTAAGTACTTCATATGTTCACAAAGACATTCCTCCAACAGAATTGCGTGGCACACTCCATGTCTCCTACAAAAAAAATAAAAACACCCCCTCTGCCTTTTCCGCCCCCCCCCCCCCCAAAAAAAAAAAAAATTATGTATTGAAGTGTGTGCCGGGAGCAGTTTTTTTTTGTTTTGTTGATGTTGTTGAGGTGGGGGGGAGGAGAGAAGGTCATCTAGTAAGATTAAATGCGGGTATACTAGACTTTCTTTCCTTCTCCTACTCTTTCTCCTCAAAACAATAAGCGAATAAACGTGAAGACATGGTCAAACAATAAACGTATTGCTTTGGTTGTTGTAAAGCAATTACAAGCAACTTCCTTAATTGCTGACTTTGGCTTGGCTATGTGAGATTTTATAGGATGTCACGTGTTAGCCTACTGATCAGATGAACACACACACAAACACACACACACACACACACACACACACACACACACACACACACACATACACACACACACACACACACACACACGCACGCACGCACATACACACACAAAACATAAACACACACAAACACAAACACACACACAGCAACAATTGAACCAAAGTACCAACATACAGATTGTTTTCCCTTCAGATGATTTGAAATAGTAATGCAGGCATATAATCCTAGAAACCGATGTTTAATGGCCAAGGACACATTGTCTTGGTAACTTAGTCTGAGCGCACAGCATACGTGATCTGTGCGATTTTATGTGTACATGTATTTGAAACCAATTATGCCACGCAAAAGTTTTATCCAATAATTGGAGCTGCGGCGTCAGGGGCGTCACCGATCCGAAAGCCAGTGAAGATAGACTCCACACCTCCATCGATATGACCTACGTCCACTCCGTGCCTCACGTCAACGATGTCGCCAGCCCTTAGAACCAATATGACAGATGTGGACAAGGAGTGGTCATCACTGTCATTGTGTGCTGTCCCCTGGAAGAATGATGCAGAAGAAAATTAAAATAAACTAACAAAGCCTTCCATGAGAATTACGCTCGTCAAGATCACGTAGACTTCGTAGCTGAATGGTGGGGGGAGGGGGGGTCTGACGGTTATGGGAAATAGAACGATTATAAGCACTAACAATAACATCCATTCTCTGAATGGGCTCCCAATGCCTGAACAGTTATACGGGGGCTTGGGCTTACAAATGTCAAACTGAAAAGTGGTTTAACCTGTGACTGTGAACTCTGATCAAGGGAAGCAACTTTTGATTCAGCAAATTCGAAACAATTACTGACGGTTACACGAAGCTTTACACACACACACACACACACACACACACACACACACACACACACACACACACACACACACACACACACACACACACACACACACACACAC
>JAWQUT010000024.1:82633-92666 GCA_033807755.1 Ellobium chinense
TAACACCATAGCCAAAACCTTGTCTGCGGGGAAGGGTTCAAACATAGAGGAATATTTCAACATTGTGTGTTAGTTTGTCGGGAAAGAAAATGAGGAGCGGATGGGGAAACCACCACCTGAAATGTATTCAGAGGATTGCTTGTTTCCTAATTTTATATTATTTTTTTTGATGATACTTTATTGCCTCTGACAGAGGTCAGACGTCCATGTCCTGTCTAACATTACAATGAAACAAACAAAACAATATTACCAAAATGAACATTAAAATGAGCTTCAAACTACCGTTCCAGTCACAGAGTGATACAATGATATTGCTAATCTGACAAGTAGAAGGGGGCGGGAGGAACTCCAACACCTGTGCCTGTATAGTGTTGTGGAAATCTGGTATTTTAGTGCGAAAAGATAAAAAAAATGGTGGTCGATAGTCGCCACACACCAACACTGATATTTTCTTCAGTCGAAACGTTACAATGAAAGATTTCGGAATGTGAAGCCGCAAAAACTGGAAGGGCCTTTAAAAAAAAAATTGGGACATTCTTGGAATAAGACTAAACCATAAGAGCAGCCATGCGAAAGTAGAAAACAAAATTACTGTAATGCTCCCTTGGAGGCTAATTTATAATATGGCACCTTTTCTAAAAGCCGTACCTGAAGTCGTGGTTATAAGGATTACATGTTACAAAAATGTCAGTCTGACAGCATGTTACACGCATACAGTCTGCTAATCTATACTCAGTTTCAGTCGGTCATAGATAAACGCGACCTTTTTGGACTACTGGAGATCGTGCGCACTGGGTTTGTCCCATATACCACTGCGGACATGGAGTGCTGTCAGTAGTCCAGTGCACCAACGGCTGAAGTATGTTTGACTTTTCGTAAGCACCTTAGTGGAGGAGAACGAATAAGATAGACTTTCTCGTCGTGTCGTCACAGACGAGCAGTATTATAATCAGGGACGAGCGTATGGTGATCAGAATGTCACATTCCAACTTTCGAGTAACATTATTTGAAATGCTCCTCTGTCCCTTCTCCTTTTTTTTTTTCTTTTGCGGTCATTCCTTTGGTACCCTTAGGACAGTCGCAGGAAGTGAATAGTTAAGATGCATGAAAAACAGGAAAGTTATATGTGAGCAGTCGGGAAGTATGTTAGGGTTACAGGTGAACACTAGGGTGCCGGTGTGGGGCCGGTGGNGGGGGGGGGGGGGGACACTGTTTCGCATGCGATTTGGCTCCGACATCTTAATACTTCATTTTTCTTTTGTTTTTATATAGATTAAGAGTGTCATGCCGTGGTGTGTTTGACTGGTTCATCGTTGTTTAGTGTTGTTGTTATCGCTGCATAATGACTTTATTGGGATTAATTTACATTGACAGAGTACGTTATTATGTGTAACATGAAAATATTTGTGTTGATAGAAATATAGTGGGTTGTTGTTGTTTTTTTTACATCCTCATAAGAATTGGTGGTTCTAGTCCGCAATCGATGTTTATGTAGAGGAAAGAAATATCTCATGCAACGGAAAATAACAGTCTATCAAATATGCAACACTTGATAGTAACAAAATAATAAGCTTAGTGAGGAAACCAAAAGGTATGTCTACATCTTGCCCTTTCACCACCAACCCCTAGCAAATAACAACAACAACAACAACAACAAAAACGATTGGATATAAGTGCTAGATTATCCAGTAAAAAAAATTTTAAAAAATCACCCTCACTACGCCCCTGGAAGGAATTCAGCGATAAAATTTCAAGGTTATCTGACCGCGGACTGCATCGGTGGGCAAGGATAAAAACACTGTCAAAGCTTGTGCTGTTGAATGCGTGTAGCTCTATGAACGCTTCTACAACCGCAGTATCCCCAGGTGTGACTCTAGTGTGACCACATTCACTTATATGAAAGAGCTTATAGTGACTGAAAGCTCTCTAATATAACAGATAGCACCTCCAGTGTATTATTACTTTCTTGATGAAAATTGATCATATATTACGGGCGGATCCCTCTACCCCATTACTGACCCTCCATGCGTATCGGATAATACCAAATTTAACACTATACACCCTCCCCCTCCCCTTCTTTCGAATCATTATGCATATGAGCTTTCGAGTTATGGTGATGTGTGAAATTTATAAATAGTATTTAGAGCACTAATCATAGAAAAATTCGGGGCCGGCGGGGGGNGGGGGGGGGGGGGGGGGACACGAGCACTCGGTGAAACCCTCCTGGATCATCCAATATGTATCAATCACTACAGATCTAGACCAGACTATACATAGGTTGGTAGGGGTAATTAGAAAATTTTGACCCTGTCCTGTCCAGGAGATTATCTTTTGCGCCCCTTTCATTCGCCGTTCCTTACTTTCATTCGCCGTTCCTTACTTTCATTCGCCGTTCCTTACTTTCATTCGCCGTTCCTTACTTTCATTCGCTATTCGGGGGCTTTCGGTTTTGCCACATTATTTTCGGCATGTTATAAAAAAAAAAATCACCGTTATTATCACCACTTCAGCCGTCAGTTCTACTGGGGGCAGTAAGTGTACTGATAACCAGTCTCAAGCCTGCAATCTTTCACACCAGATATCGCGGGCCTTCGGCTAAGGGCCGTAAACTCCAAATATAGGTATATGTACACGCCCACACAATCATTCGATGCGAAGTATAGTGATTTCATAATATTGGGAAGTAGCCTCGTCGCAAACAGTTGCGGTTGGGCAAGATTTGCATGACAAACCCATTATCTAAATGGCAGCCACTTTATCGCCATAAAAACTTGTCATAGATTATGATGCATCCTATCATAGGGTATGATAGACGTGAAGTTTATTACCTCTCTTACTGTCTTTTTCTCGGTGTCTCACTAGTCTCACACCTTTCTGCCTTCCGGTCCAGAGGCGGATGAAGTGCCACCGAGGCGCTGAGCAGGAGAAAGAACACCCCCCCTTCCCCCTTCCCCAGAATTACTATCGTCCTGTCGCTTTCTCCTCGTCACGTTTTGTCTCAATAGTCGTTTCTGTTCCTTGTCCTCTGCCTCACGGTTCTGGACTGTAATTCATTCGCTATGTCCTCAAGTATGAAGATGCCGATGTTTTTTTTCCTCTGATGGCTATGTAAGCTTTTACACCTTTCACTGACTTATCAAGGTATCCCGAGCCGTTATAATACTTATCATACAAAATTATTTAACTCTTCCTCCAAATATTGACACAAAGAATGATGTTCCAAGACCAATGCGTAGATTTTGAAAAAATATGCCGGGCAAAGAGGTTATCTCAGATTTTAGGCCTTTTCACACAGTAAACAGAACACGGTACGTACCTGGCAACAACCACAAAGTTTACCTTTGAATGGCAAAATCCCTTCTATTCTGAGTCTACCAAAGTATTTGCATCTATTGAATCCTTTAAAATTGAAATCCAACTTCCTTCCCATTTCCCATAGCCAATTTTCTGATTTTATAGGGACTGTCCAAATGGTATATTCTGATGTCAAGTACATCATTGAACGTTATACCCTCAAATCTATTTCTGTCCATTTCCACGCTGCAGAAGAACCTGGGTACCTGTGAAGAGCAGCATGAGTGTGAAACCTAAAATCTTAAGACAATAGATATTTGTCGTGGTGGGCTACGTTTGAAATCCTCAGCTGAGTGCTAAATAATAAATATTCTCGGAAATTTGCAGGAGACCAGAGCAATGGGGAGTATCAAGTGACACCCCCCCCCCCCCNCCCCCCCCCCCACAACAAAAAAAAAGGTTTACAAACTTTAACAGTGAAATAAAACTATGACGTGATTTTAAGAATATTAAGAGACATATACGACATATATTTTGCAACTGTCATTGCTCTTGGAGTTATACATTTTTGCCGCAGCAACAACAAAAAAAAAGTCAAAAAATGACAAGCCAGGGCCAATGTGTGAGGCGGACACTGGGCATGCAATTATTAGACGTGTGCTTTTAATTTTTCTGCTGTGACATAGCCATAACATAACATTATAAAAATTTGCGATTTGCAACATTAGGAAACAATATCCACCTGCTAATGTGTGCCAAAGTTTTTTAAGTGCAATAAATTTGAATTATCAAATTGTTTATTATATATTATGATTAATGGTTTTAAGTGGATAGAGGAGAAACACCTGCCCCATTAACGATCATTTCCTGTGGACAAGAACGAAGGGCGTGGAATCAGTTCGTGACAAGAGCAGTTCGCCTTCACTATCTGCCGTCTGCGCTTTTTGCTGGAGGAGTGGACGGTGTATAATGGCATTGCCCACCTTGTCATGATGTCGATCCCAAAACCAAGTAAACCAAATAAAGCCATCGCGGGGGATTTTTTTGTTTTGTTTTAATTTGTTTTTGTCATGAAGACACCAAATTCCTCACAAAAAGGTCCTAAGTTTTCGGTAACGTGAACAGAATAGCGTAGACCTCCCAGCAAAATGACAATCTACCCATATTTGCATTTGACCTGACGTGGAATGCGGCCGTCTGTGTAAACAGAAACGTTATCTTGTCAGCTTCAAGGGTACTGTGTGAAGTCTTTTTTTCCCTCTGTTTTCATGGATCGTTATCATAAAACCTGAGGGTTCAAGTGGTGAATTTTTATTCCCGGTGCAATACACATAGACAGTTGACATTGAAACTCATTAAAAAGGACTTCGGCCTAATTTAGTCACTTCTGCTTCAGATTTCTCAACATTTCATGTCACTGTACAGCCTAACCATTGAATCACTGCAAAGATTTTAAGACCACTTCGTTGAAAATGTGTTGCCCCCCACCCATCCACACACACAATTTTTGGCTCTGCTCCAGTATAGCAAATCCAGCTTTCTGTCAGTACAGAAGACAAATGAATAATTTGAACCTGCTCAAGCTCGGTCTCATATCTTTTTAAAATAAACTGGAACGCATTAACTGCCTTACAGTCTCACCTGCCGAAAGGGGTATAAGCTATTTATCAGACCTTGTTGACAGTATTTTCATAATGGAACGTATACTTGTTTCAAACTCGCTTCCCAACTGGTCATTTTATGTGTAGTGTGCGAATAGCAAACTCCAGCGAGGTACCTTCATCAGGGAGGTGTACCTTCGCCCATTGACCAGCGGACCAGGACTTTTGCTGCTATGCAAACATGAAACGTTTGGAGCTCATGGCTCATGGCACCTGGTTGGTGCCCTGTTTCCGTATGCTAACCAGGGGAAATTCTAAACATATTACTATTAGTGGCATTCACTGTAGTGAACGCAGTACGTTACCTAACGAATAGTGTATGCATACGGCCACTGGACTGTAAGATCTTAACCAAACTTTTTGCTCAGTCTGTGGGATGTCGTTCTATGACTGACTGTGCTTTTTGCTTGCAAGGCTGCACGGATTTTGCAACAGGGGCATGTAAGTTCATTTAGTCATTAGTTTAGCCATAAGGTCGGTCATATTCCGTGATTATTCCGCTTGTAAGTGGACCTAAGGCAAAATATTTACCAAATGACCGTCCCCCATGCTGTTTTGCTGGGCCCATATTGTCTCTCTTTTATCACTATACGAAAACCGTAATTTTGAAATTAATTTACAATGCCAGTGTGCTCTGCTGTCTTGTGACTCAGCGTTTTATGTGGACCTCGTAGTTATTCTGCGCATGGTGTGTTCTATAAAGATCCTAGTCCCCTTAACTTCGATAAGAAAACATTTTGGTCTTTCTTACCCATTTTAACAGAAGCGCTTGCAAGACAAATCGTGAGTCCACTTACTTCAAAACTTTATGAACTTAAACATGAACACTCTCAAATTATTCACAGCATTTGTCTTCTGTAATGTCGGGAAACTGGACCATTTGTCTCTTGCTCTGGTGAAAAGCGTAGGGAAATTGTGAAGAAAATCCCATTTCCTGCGAGGTGGTCTTAAACTTTCTGCTGTGACTGTAAATACGAATGCTATTTAAGTTAAGAGGGAGGAGTGTGGCTAAGGATCGATATTATTCAAGGTCAAGGAAAGCTGGGATGTGATATTCAGTGGGTATTAATTACAGAAAACACAGCAACCATGGCAACATGCTTATTCACAAATCAATCGGATCAATACTACTTAAATGGCAACGTTAGATTCCCTATTAGATACAATATCATCACTGTACCACAGTGGGCCGTCCTCCTGTTGGGATACCCCATCGATTAGCCACAGCGCCGTAAATACACAGTCGGGACCCTCCCCCTCAAAACCATCTGTTGCACGACCCACCCCACCGATCCACCCCACCCTCGTGTATAACTTTCTTCTCTATGTAATCGTTCTTTTCTCATTTGTGTGCGCGTGTGTGTGTGTGTGCGTTGGAGGAGAGGGTGGACCTGATCCCTGAGACCCTTCCACATTGAGAGAGCTGCGGGGTATGTTTGTTACGGCCCTGAACGGCCATGACATTGTGTCTTTTTGGCTAACACTTTGCGGAACTGCTACAAAAGCAAAATAAACCGAACTACACACTGCTGATAATTGGTGGAACACATGGGTTTGTTTTTTTCATTCAGTCTCACTGAATATGGTTTAAAAAATAGGTTTCCATAAAAGTACGTTAATCATACGCCGTCATCTCTATATGTCTACATGTAGGCTAATTTGAAACCGTCACATGAACAGTCAAAATTATGAGAAATGAGATGAATTTTTTATGGAAGGTGAGGGAATGTTGAGTTGGGAGGGAGGGGGAGGTAAAGTCATCCATTTACGGTATGGTCATGTACAGTGGGGTCCATTTAATGTGATCTCACTTATACTGGAATCTGTGTATATACAATGAACACATTGTTTTGTCCCTTTATGTCCACTGTTTGTTTGTTATTAACTCTTCCAGCACTTGGCCTCTGTTGGGCACTGGCAGAAATTTGAGACACGTACTCGAAACAATGTAGATCTCTATTCCAGGCAAATGGCCCATAAGCCAGAAAATCCAGCCAGCTATATATTTTCATTTCGTTAAGCCCGGGCATGTACATATTGTATTGTACAACTTCCATGTCACGAGTACAGCCACCTCTTTCACGTGTGGCCGTGAACAGCTTCCAGGCACACCTGGCTGTAGAGAGAGAGAAAGTTAATGAGAGAATGAGACAGACAGGGTGAGACAGAGAAAGAAAGAGAAAGAGACAGAGATGTCCGTTACTAAATGTAACTAAATGCATGTTTTTTCCCTTTGATCGATTCTTGTGAACTGATGTGACGTTATTATATTGTATGTGGTTGGCTTTCGCCTAAATAAACAAACAAATTTGAAACTTGAAATTTTACATGTATTAGCAATGGTTCGTATTGACTGAAAACTTCACATGGATTCGACTCTGGCTTGATGAACGTGCCCGTTCATTCAATAAGAAGTAGCTGATGCCACTGTATCACCCGCCAATATCACACAGACCTAAAAGCACAGACAATAATTACTGTTGAGATCTAGTATAGATCTAATCTAGTTGGAAACTTGCTGTCACAACATGTTTCACATGGGAGCGTGATAGCAGATGTCGCCGTGGCGGGGAACAAAGTGAGACGTCAGTAACTTGCTTTATAAGAAAAGGTCCCTATTAGTTGTTGTTTTTTTTTCTGCACACAAAATATGTCCAGGCCAAAGATCATTCGCAGTTTGTGTACTGTGCAATTGTTACTGCTGCAGGTGGAAAACAAAATGAAATGATCTGTATTATTGGATAGGTGGTGGTGATAATGAGAATGGAAGCTAGATTAGCAGTCGAAGGTTCCTAAGCTGGATCTTCGGTCAGGCGACTTTTCGTAGATCTGTGTATTTGTTGTTCCCATTTTTTTTTTTTTGCTGTATGTATGCGTTTTATGCCTCTTTATGTTATGCCTGTCGTATTCTAATTGCTATGCTTTATCTGTATCGTTTGCTCATATGTATACTAGGTATGTATATCTGGGCTAATAAAGTTATTGTTATTGTTGTTGTAAAGCCCTAAACCTGTCGCTGATGATCTGGTGATCGCAGTGATTCTTTTTACTACAAGTTTTCACGGTTAAATCCACTACCAAGTGTTACCGTAATGATTTCTCACACACTATGATCCACCAATTATGGAAAAATGTAGGATCCAGTCCATGAAAGCGTGTCATGACAAAATGAAAGGTTTGATTTTCCTTTGTAATTGCACACCTTTGCTTTATCCATGACTACACAACCGCCCCTTCCCAAAACAGATAAAACAAGCTAATCAAACCAGATGTTGCCTCTAAAAATATACACTACACAAGAAGCATAAAAAAAATGAACCCAACAAACGCATTGGCTTTATCAGTGTGACTGAACCCGCCAAACGCATTGGCTTTATCAGTGTAACAGAATTCGGACAACACAAAACCGTTTTATACTAATTCTAACGTAATAATGGGTTGTTTCAAGTGCATTCAGACTGTGGAGGCGAGGTCAGGATTGTATTGACTTGCGCTTATCTCAGATTCATTGAAAGACTGTATAGTATCTATTGCGAGTTATTTTGTGATGTGTTGCAGTTCAAATTTGGCTTGTACGTGTAGTCTACTTGTGTTTTTTGACACATCATATTTCCAAGCAGTGCAAAGGCTTCGTAGGACTGTCATTACTTTATTCTTGGAATATAATAATCTTTACTGAGATCAATGAACATTCAATATTTAAGTTTTGTATTTATTTAGTGTTCGTATCGGTACTCCGGATAGTTGAAACTTGTTCTCTGGGTACTGCATGGTTACGTCGTTTGCTGATGGACTATTCGAAATGCGGTCCAGAAGAATGCAGCAGAACTCTGAAATTGACCACAGAGGAATCAAATACAACAGGTAGGCTTCGTATTCGTATTGAGAATTCCAGGGACAGAACCGGTAACACAGTCAGTGATTTGGCCTAGTAACAGGTGCCAGAAACCTTTTCCGGATGTTACCTATTTCACAAACAGCTTTCACCATGTCTTAAGCTTATGCCTGCCATGACTGCTCCCTTTAAGACTTTTGCACTTTGCCTTTCCAATTTTTTTTCTCTCTGACTCTCTCCGTAACGCCCATAACCCAACTACAAGTGAAAGTGTACATTCATGAAAGAATAATCCAGTAAAACTAATCAGATGGTTATTTTCAATGTAATTTAATCGCATTGATTCAGGCGCTGGAGTTACCTCGCAGTCGGCAACTTAAAACAGCCAACTCAACTGTATATCCCCCCTCCCCCTCCCCCTGCCAAACTCGATGTCAACTAATTAAGAATTGCCCCACCTATGGCCGTAAGCGTAATCCTTACGTTAGTTAACGCATTGCCATAACCACGAAGAAACTCCCAAAACATTTGTAGTGTTCATTGCGGTTAAGCAGTGCGTTTAGTAACGTATCGATTATGCATACGGCCACTGGGTAGCTATACAGTCATATATACGCACTGTACGCTAAATATACTAATATTAATATTCTTTAGTTGACGATTTAACTCACTATAACTATCAAGAGTTGTTTTTTTTTTGTACTAAAGATTTTTATTTTCCTCTGTATATTGGACTGACATAGGTCAGAGGCCCATCCCATGTCTATCCTTACAATAACACTCGGAAAACGTGCGCTCTAATAAGGACACATAATTTTATATTATGATCATGAAGTTTCACCATCCATCCAGTCATGGTATACTCGGGAGTACAAGGGTGTTTACAGCCAAGGGACGTACCTGGCGAGGTATTGACCATTATGACTAAGTAATATTCTTTAGTGGGGCTGAAAGTGCAAACTGTCCATTCATCTGTTCATATGCGAGCCGTTGGTCAAACACTAGCTACTGACCATGCTTACCCTAGAGGATGTGGGCGATCTATCGTTATTCATGAGACTGTTTGATTTGAAGTCCATTCACCCCCTTCCAACTCCCCCCCCCCCCCCCCCCCCNTATCGTCCTAGTCCCGAAAACAATTTTAAACAGGATTAAATGGACAGAGTGATACAGACAGATAGTCTAACGGAAAGCCCACAATCTCTCCCTCCCTCCACCCCCACCTCATCCAGAAACATTAGCC
>JAWQUT010000024.1:92691-151537 GCA_033807755.1 Ellobium chinense
GGGGGATGCGCGCGCGCGCACGTGTGTGTGTGTGTGTGTGTGTGTGTGTGTGTGTGTGTGAAAGAGAATAATTGTTTAATCTTTTTAACTCCGTCTATACTGGGTTTTAATTCATGTGGAAATGGATTTTACTGCAGATGTCACTTTCTATCTTTACAAATGAATAAGAAAAAGCCTGAAATGGAAAGAATCTTTTTGTTGTTGATTCCTCCTCCTCTTTCCCTTCCTCTCCTTTCTTCGTATTCTCTTTCATCATCATCATTATCATCATCATCTTCTTGATCTTCCTCCCTACACTCTACCATCCCATCCTTGATTGTTCTGCTTATTTCATAGATGGTCTCGTCTAATGCAGCAACCCTTCAACAGAAATGACAACCTTGTGTAGTCAAAACGCTACTTTTTTTGTGGCCACTATAAATAAATCTGGCTATTTTGCGACGAAATGTCTTATTTGACGAACTGTCCGTTCAACAACGAATGCCCGTTCAACAAAATAATGTCGCTCGACAAAGTGTCCGTTCGATGAACTGTCAGTCGATGAATTGTCTTTCGACGAAAATAACTGCCCTCCCTCGACCCCATCCCGCGTGTCTTGGACGCCTCCACACCTCTTGTGGAACATTAGGAAAGGGAACATTACTTTGAAACTAACTTCGCCACATAAAACAACAGGCCCGGTACTTCCAGTGAAAAATAATAAACATATCGTCACAGTCACAAGCAGTTCGCCTATCTCATTTGAGTGAGTTTTTCAGGCGAGGGAAAAATGTATTAGACAATGCAAGAAAATAATGTCAATCTCAAACTTCGATGTTGTTTTTCAACCAATGACCTTGTGACTTGTCCGTGATATTTGATGGGGGTACTGAATATAAAAACAACCCAGTTTACAAACTGGCATTCTGCCTGTAAATGACGATATTACCCGAGTAATCATGGTACATGTAGTAGACCTATCTTGCGGAAACTGAAAGGTACATTATTATTTTATAAATAAGGCTGGGCGGTTGTGCAACTTTTTGTTCGCAATTTTACTCGATATGTTACCACAAAACCCGCCAATAAAAGCTTGGCTTGCCGATTATTGATTTACAGTGAGCACGCGTAGCATAACATTACCGAAGTTTTCTTTCGTGCACTTACGCCAACGGTCAAACTGGTAATATTACTTCACCACAAGAAACTGGTGCTGCCTGTATGGACCTTTCTCTGTTCAGAGATATTATTTATATGACACGAATAATATTAATAGTTACAACAGTAATTAGACAACTCCACCCGTGAGCCAATGCAGTCGAGTTAAAATAGTATCCACATTATTATTACATGGAGTTTTCCCTCATGAATATAAATTATCATTACCAGACTGGACTTCCCAGTTGTGTTCTATTGCTTGATGTAATGACAGGGCGTTTCCCTTTTTTTCATGTGATTTTGCCAAGTGGGGTTCCCTCACATCAATGTTTATTGAGTGCTAATGATTATGATTCGCGAATTAACGTCTCGCCTCGTGATCTTAGGCGATTGGCCTGGGTATTTAATTCTTAGTTGTTTTTTTTTAACAAGGTTAACAGGGCTGCATATCTCAAGTATGAAATGACGTCTTTTTGGGAATAAAAGAGCTGTCCGTGGGAGGTCCTCGGAGATCTCCTGAAAACTAGAAGCTAAATCGAGAAATTTAACGCCTTTATTAGTATTGCCCAGACAACGCTAACGGCTGTAGTCACGGGCGAACAATACAATATACGACGGGGCAGCATATGAACATTTAAAACTACTAAATTCACGCCATCGCATCAACTTCGTCTTGTTCAACCTGTCTTCAAGTTCAAAGCATTGACGAAGATAAGAGTCTAGCTTGAAGTGAATCTTTTACAGGCTACCGGTACTTCAGACGGCACCAAGCCACATTTTTCGACGGTTTCACGCATGACATAATTAGGGTAAAATCAAGTGGGTGGGTAGGCGAATGAGTGAGTGAGTGAGTGAGTGAGTGAGTGAGTGAGTGAGTGAGTGAGTGAGTGAGCAGATCAGTAAGTGAGTGATAGAGCGAGGGAGAGAGGGAGAGAAAGAGAGAGAGAGAAAGAGAGAGAGAGAGAGAGAGAGAGAGAGAGAGAGAGAGAGAGAGAAAGAGAGATATTGGCTTCAGGCTTAAGTCATTATATATTGCTTAGCACAAGTGCGTTCACTGATGTCTATTAGAGTAGCAGTTTACGTGTACCTATCTTCCGCGTACTCTAAATTAATGGCCGAGAGTCACTTTTCCTAAAGCCCGCCTCACTCCTCCATCTATTCAAGATTTCTTAGAAATGTTGATTTTGCGACCGGTTTTTTTTTTCAAAGGTTAGCCATTTTTCTACACGAAAATATATTGGTTGGTGTCTCGTCTTGTTGACAATATCAATGAAATTCTTGCTTGCGTTACTTTGGTCGGTCGATTATTTGTTGTAACGGGAAGCTCGCAATAATTGCTAAAGATATTTTTATTAGTCTACCTATGACTAAACAGTATACGCACAAAAGCCCAAGTAAAGGCCATAACAGAGAAAGAAACTGAGGAGGGAGACCCCCCCCCCCTCCCCCNGCCCCCTTCCATGTTGGGCAAACAAGAGCGCTCTGAAGTGAGGATACTCGAAAGAAATAAATCTCCAGTTTTATTTTCCACAATAAAATTTCAAATTTATGTGATTTTCTCACAACTCACAACTTCATTTCAGCCGCTAAAAACCTATCTAGTTTTTATTTCTCAATCGACTGGAATGAAATTTTGCATGTAACATCCGAACGAGGGTCTTTCGTGTCGAATTTTTGTTATATTTTGTAGTTTTTGAGATTACACAAACTTAAGGTGAAATAAACATTTCATATCATTTTCAAAAACTGCTGCCAATAACCCCCCTTCCCCCCCCCCCTCAAATAAAAAAAAAGCGTATATCCAAATTCAGATACATGAGGCTTTTGTATTGTACTGAAAGGCACATGTATGCAAAATTTCAGATTGTTTCAGCGAAATTTGACGGACTAGTAATGTTTAGGAAACAGCCATGTTTTCCCATTAAAGACTTCAAGAAGACGGCGTTGCCACGGCAACGACTGGAACTTTTGAAAATCTTGAAATCTTGAAACTTTTCATTACTTTTCTGCTAATTAAAGCGTGCCAAGGTAGGCCTAGACAAATTAAGTGTAAAAAAAAAAATTATCTTTAAACTTTAAGCGTTTAGAAAATCACTCCCACCACTCGTATCACTCTGAAGTCGTTTATTTAGTATTTCCAGAGTCTCCTTCCTCTCCCCCCCCCCCCCNAAAATATTATGGCCACTCAGCACAGCCCCAATGCGACGCCTGCAGCAGTGGTCAGCGCTGGCGACCATCCAGTCAATCCAGATAACATTATATCTACGCGGCCAGTTCACGCGAACTGTGACGTCGAATCGACCCGCACTTTTGCTGTTGTTGTCGTCTCTGTAGTGCTCGTGACCTTGCCTGACACAGACGTGAATGACGAAGTGTTCTATTTCGAAATTCGGATAGTCCAGGCTGTGTCGCAAGAAACAGAAAACTGTAGTTTGCGATGTACACAAGTTGTGAGCCTTTCTTTTTTAAATATGAGAACACTTAGAAAGCGGATGTGCTCGTTCGTTTATGGGTGTATGTTGCGACATAATATCATAGTCACTATGTAACTGTTTCTGGACGTTATGGTGCATGATTTTCTAGGTCACCCAGTGCAAATAAAAAAAGCGGTGTTACCGTGTAGTCACCAGTGATAAAATTGGACGAGTGCAGAAAGGGTTAAGCTATCCTGATACTGCGAAGAGGATTCTGAACACACTACCAGATGTATGTAACCCAGTCCATACCAAATATTCGTAATTAAGATAAAATTAGTTACTTAAAGAAATAAAATTGTAAGTGTAGATTAGCTTTAGTCTAGTCTAGTCTCTAGAGCTAGACAAGTTTAGATCCAGTTGATCTCTGATTTTTCGTACCGATTAGGTAGTAGTCAGAGCATCATCTCATTTACATTATTTATGACGTCGGTAAACTTGACATCACATTTGTTGGGATAGATTCGGCTAGGCGCAGGCACCAGCATCACTCACTTCCGATCCGGATGTAAACAAACGAGATAGACAGATTCCAGCTCACAGAGCCTTACTGATAGACCGCAGTTTCCTGAATCGCAGCTAGTTTTACTATTTAGGCTTCACTCTCCAGCGAAATAATTTCTGCGTATTTTCCATCCTCAAAATGTGACAGTTCACCATTAGCAGATGTTAGAGGGTTGGGACCCGACACCGACCAGCCACACATCACACATGCACAAAATTATCATTTTCATTAGTCTAGTCTAGACAAATTTATAATTCATAATGTATGGTGCCGATCCCGGAGCGATTAGCCTACACTTTACATTGCCTGCTGCAGACGGTGCGCATGAGTCGATAATATACAGGGTGTGGCAGATCTGTTTAGATTGAAGGTATCTGTGCGCATGAGGATGATGAGATTGTGGTCACAAAGATAAAAAGACTGCAGGCAGCAAGGTGATGTGTGATTGCATGACAGAAAAAGCCTGGCCTTAGTTGATATGTTGGTTTTTTTTTTTCAATGACCCGAATCCTTATCTGGCAATTTTTAGGGACACGACCATTATTTCATCAATACATTTCATTTAGTCTAGGCTAGTTCAAGATTAGTAATGACATCACCACCAACATGAACCTATTAGATCATTCCCATTATCTAGCGTGTGTTTGTTAGGTTTTTGTTATAAGGGAATAACCCTACAATACTATTACTATTACTACTGCAGAAGTGGTATTTTTCGTGAGGATCAAAGTTTCACCAGTTGAGCTTGACTTGCTAGAATTACTTCCTGTGAAAAAGAAAAAAGTTTTGTCCTTAAATTTTTGAAAGGACTCACTATTAGATATAATATATAAAGGAAACACAATGCTAGCTATAACCAGGCTATCCCTCAGTGTTTGGACATTTATCGATTACAGTTTGCTCTTTGATCATTAGACCATAATATGAAAAAGGTCATTTTAATAATATGCCAAAGGCTTTTATTTTTAAAATGGGAGGAATTCCAAATGTGACTCACTCCTAATACTCCTGTCTCAATGGCAAATAGGGTTAGGGACTCATTTCACCTGATGCTTCTGTCGATTGATATTAGGGTTAGGGTTAAGGGTGGGGTTAGGGATTTAGTGTGTAGTAGGCATGAGTTTTAGTTAGGAATGTGAGTCTCAGTCAGAATTTCTTCCGTTAAAGCAGCAGTCCTGTAATTATATTCTGTATTAGTGATAAGCATCATGCACACATGCAGGCTTGCAAAGATTAGATCCTCACAACAACAAAACCACTTCTACAGGATCCGCTTAAAATAAACAAATATCAAGGGATGGCAAAAACTCATCTTTATCCCATTATTTTAAGAGATTAGTGCACCCCAGGTTTTGCCAACAAATACGATATCAATTTTGTTGCAGAATTCCCCTGTTAAGTATTTCTTATTTCATTTCTCTTTACCCCTGTATCTATGAATGAGCTGTTCAACAACAATGGTTTTTTAATTTTATTTCTTTAATTATGACAGTTTTCACACAAATGGGAATTACACCATGTTCCCTTTCATTTTATACTAAAATCAGTGAAAACAGAATTATGGGATTTCTTAAGATGTGCTCACTAGCGCCATTTGTATGAAGGATGTTACTGTTTAAGGAAGACTCAGTTGTGTAGCTGCTTTAAATAAATAGATTCTTCTCCACTTTCTCTCTCTCCCTGTTCTCTCTTTCTCTTTCTGTCTTTCTCTCTCTCTCTCTCTCTGTCTCTCTCTGTCAGTGTTCCCTCTCACTCTTTTCTTATGCCATCTCCCTCAAATTTCTGCTCTCCTTTGCATTGAAGTACAGGGCACAAGCACACAAACAGATAAATTCAAACTTCCAAGAAATATTTTTGAGCTGGTACTGGTAGGTTCACATTTTCATTTCAGAGCAGCTACATATTGTAATGTTATAGTTATAGTGTGGCTGATGAATGTGCGCACTCAGCTATTACGCATAACGATTCGTATATATACACAAACTTTGCTGCACATGCTGTGAGAGGAGCAGAACATGGGAATTACAGAAGTCATATTCACATATTCTGCAATATTTTGAAATAGACATTGTATCTGACACAATCTATGACAGATGTGACTTCAGGATAAAAAAATAAAATTCTGGCACATGCACATATAATTGTGGGTGAATGGGTGGGTGCATGAGTGAGCGGGTGGGTGGATGAGTGAGCAAGTGTGTGAGTGAATGAGAGAGAGAGAGAGAGAGACAGAGAGAGAGAGAGAGAGAGGGGGAGTGAGTGAGTGCATGTGAGAGAGAGAGGGAGTGAGTGAGTGCATGTGTGTGGGAAGCATATTTCTAATTCTGCAGTACATTGATTGTCCTTTGGCAAAACTTTGTGGTTTTTTTCAAATTGACACACGGTGGAGCACACTTAATATGGACATCCTTAGTGCATAAACACGGGTACTGAGTAAAGCATTTTTGGTGCCGATTCTTCTTCTCTAAGGTACAAAAAATCTCTAAGGTACGTCTATGGTTAAAAGGTATTTCAGTTAAATAAACTTTTGGTAGGTCTCAAAAGTATATATACATTATGCATGCTTCACAGTTATATATATGTGAAGTTCAAACTGATGAAAATGATTTAGGGCCTGTCCATCCAGTCTGAAAAGAATGAGTCAATAAAATGTCCCTGTATCCTCTGTGATCCCCCAAATCTTAATCTCCAGCTTCTGAACTCGTAATTCATAGTAAGCATATAGCCCATATAGGTAGCAAATGTGACATGGCTTCAAAATGAATTTTTGAAGTTGGTTTGTGGGAAGTTTCAGTATGACATAGAAGGAAATGTCAGCAAATAAATATTTCATGAATTATTTGAAAGCCTGTAAATCAGATTTTATAGTCTTAAACTACAGCCTCTGACCTTTTCATACATGGAACTCATGTGTAGCAAAACTGTCTTAGCTTTAAAAGTAATATTTTAAGTCATTTACTCTAATGAGAAGTTCTTTCTTTTGATCAGCTTTAATTATAATAACCTGTACATTGTATTTTTTTTTTGGTTATAATTAACATTGTGCTTTCATAAAATGCTCCTTGTAAGAATTGAAAAGTTAAATTTTAAATCCATTGTTTTACTTTTTCGATGCATTGTGTTGTTGATTAGTTATGAATGGATGAAGTTAGAGAAAATCACAAATATTTGATTTGAAAATGCAGACAGGGAGAACGTGGACTGGAGTATAGGGTTATGTTTTAAGACTAACACTTGAACAGGGGTGCCTGAGACTAAGTTAACAACAGTTGACTGCTGTATTTACTGCAGTTCAGGAACCAAGATCGGTAGTGAAGGTTTGGGTCTGGTAATATTAGCCGGAAATAAGTTTGCTGTTTTCTAATTTTAAATTTGCCCTGTGTTTATGTATTTAATTTTGTCTTATAGGTTAATAAACGAAGAAGCAAAAGTTCATCCACACGAAGAAAGTGTCAACATGGCAAGCTTTTGGCAACAGTTGAAAGCTTTGTTATGGAGAAACATCTTGCTGAAAAAGAGAACGAAAGCTCAGCTTATCCAGGTAAGATGAGCCAAGACAGGTGATATTCTAAACATTTTTCCTTCATTAGTTCAATACTTATTGTAGGTTTTTTTTTTTTTTTTTAAATTTTTTTTTTAAATTTTTTTTTTGAGAGTTTTTTTTGTTTTTTGGGCTCAGACTTTCTGTGAATCTTAGTATGTAGTTTTTCCAATTATTGTGCCTGATATGTATCTCTCTTATCCAGAAATCAAGAAAAAAACTTGAATGAGAGCACGCCTTTTCGCTCCCCGAATGTTTGCTGCAGTGATGGATTTAGCTGGCGTTCTTGCATTCTTGCAGTAATTGGATCCTTCTTCCATAGGTCATGGATTTATTAACAGCATTTTGTATTTGCGTAATGTGGCTCATTCTCTTCATCTGACATGATGCTTTTTGGTCGTACTTAAAAAGAGTGTTGTGGGTAACAATATCTCCTGAGGTCACGACAAGTGTCAACTTAAGGTCACCTAGTAGTGTACCTCTTCAGAGATTCCAGATTATAGTGAGCGATTGCCAGAGGTGATAGTCCTCCTTCGAAGCTTCTCCCTCGACATGCTCTCAGGTCCTTTGTTACCCCACTCCACGTTGTATGATCATTGGACCATAGTCATGGCCTAGCTTTCATGTAGACATGTTTCCTTTGATGCTGTGTACTCTGAGATCTGGTCAGAGACTATTGCTAAATAATAAAGAGTGGAACATCCATCATACTGAGTGCTGCAGGTCGCTTTTTCGTATATCATAGAATTGCCTACTAATGAATGAATGATATCGCTGGAGATAAATATAGAATATGCAAATAAGATTTATCTTAAATAGGCAGGCACTATGGAAATGCATGTTTCACTTTGTTATCATCATCGCCCTTTCTTTTTTTTTATACATTATAACACATTCACTCATTCTTTCACTTCATAATAACTTTCTTAATTCGCATTGGTTGTAGAGGATTATTAGTAAATTTTTGTTCTTGCCATATTTGAACATACTTATACACATTTTTCCAATTAAAATAAGATGGTTTATTTGCTTCAGCGTAAGTTTGTCTGCAAATTCACCTGACTCGGTGATTCCAGAAAGGATACAGATTTCATCTAAATGTATTCTCTTCCCACTCCATGTGTTTATTATTGCTTCAATTTCATACCATATTGGTTTTACTAAGTCGCAAGTAGCGAAGAAGTGTTCCAAATAATCTACCTTATTGCAGTGTAAGCACATCTTTGTTTCTGTGATAGACATCTTTTGAAGCAGAATGGATGTTGGGTATATGTTGTGTAGGATTTTCCATTGTAGGTTTCTCAGTCTGGTTTCTTTCGACACTTCCCTAACCAGTTTCCAGTGTTTCTTATGTATATCTATGTTGTATTTCTTTTTCCAGAATGTTTGAATATGTAACTCTGGCTGGGCATCATTAACAATAAGTTTTCTGATGATCTGAGGGGTTAAAGTGTTGTACTTATTGTAGTTGATTAAGTAAGGGTGATGAGTTTAAGGCAGTTTCTTAAACAGCGACATGTCCTTTATCGAATCCTGAAGTTATTTTAATGATACCTTTCTCAAAAAAGTTTATTTTGATGCAAAAGGAAATGATCACCCTTTCTCAAATGCATCTGTCGGGTATTCTTTATCATAAATTATCTCAAAATCACAGTTTTCATCACTCTATCCCTTTGATCTGACTTTTTTCTGGTCCAATTTACATAAACTTTTGCATAACAACTCGCCAAGCCCGTGGTTTGAGAATGTCGTGGGCTTTTTTTGATATCTTGTGTTTTTGTTGGTTTTTTTTTTAATTTTTAGAGTTGAAAATTCTCAAAATGTTCAATGTTTTTTTACGACATTTTAAAAAAAAATTATTTTAAAAAATCTACCCAAGAAATAAAAAAAAAAAAGTCTGTGACATTCCATTTTAAATAAAGTGATCTTTCAAATGGAAAAAAACCCAGCGTTCTACTATCTATTGTTCTCCAGATCGAAGGGTTCAAAGTTATGCAAAAATCATCCATATTTTCCAATATGGCGGCCAAACAATTGGCGTTTCAATAGCAACGGAGGGAGGAAATTGCGAAAACCCCCCGTTTATCTTCCTGGCCCTACGTGACCATTTTTCACCCCAAAATGACAAAGTTCCCTTTATTAATGAAAATCACCTAGTTCTGCCGCACGTGCCCTTAATGTTGATTTCAGTGTTGTGAAAGTTTCTTACTGACTGCTACTACCCTGGTAATGTTGATAAAAATCACTTTGTAATTTTTCATTCTGTGCATTTATACTGATTACAGGAGTTGTTCTACCCAGTGTACTTTGTGGCTATTCTCGCAATGATTCGTTTGCTTACCAAGCCTTCAATCAAACCAAGCTTACATTTCCCAGTCAACAGCATCAATGACAGCAGATATGGGTATCCCTTTAGTGCCAGCAAGGCTATCTATGTGGTTCCTGATACAACACAGGTTAGCCATGCACTTTAAGATCTAGAGCTGCTTTATTATCTTGTACTGTTTTTTTCTCTTCTCTTCGGAATATTTTTTCTTGAAACATGGTGAATAGTTCTGAGGTAATGCTTAATGATCCCATAATATACCCAAGTGTTTGCCATGTCAGGGAAAGGCTGAGGCCAGAGAGCTGTTATTTAGTTTAAAATACAGGAGAACCTCAATATCTTGAACCTCAGGCATTTGGATTCCAGGGCTACTCACTGCAAAGCTCCAATCTCTTGCTCTGCATTTCTGTGGTCTCGCAAACTTGAATACCCCATAACTTCAAATTTCCAAACAGATCTCCTGAAAGGCAACTGTGTGAAGTTCTGTTGTAAAATATAAAGTTATTAGCTGCCACAGGCTGTATGTTTTATCTCCATTTGTGAAAGAAAACATTTTTCTCTGCTGAATAGTTAGTTGTTTCATCCCTTTGAATCATCCCAGCTCGTTGACTCTTTTATCATACACTGCAGATGTTGAGGTGTGAACTTTGGGGCATATTAAAAAGTTAATGGTGAAGAGGCATTTATGGTGGGTAATCAGAGGGAAGATTTTTGTTTTTTACAAATGTTTGATTTTTTTTTTCTCATTGCTGTGTACTTTTTCCTCAGGCAGGGCAGTGGATACAACAGGTCGTGGCTCAGCTCCCTGGTCCACCTTCATATCAGCTTTTCTCAACAATACAGGAAGCTGAAGCAAAATACAAGGAAGACACCACAAATGTCACAGCTGGGATTATTTTCAACTACAATGGAGACACATATTCATATGCAATTCGTACAGGTTTCAGTTCTCTTCCCAGCACAACAAGCACCTATAATTTTGATGGAGGTGAGGATGACATTGTCTCACATGAATTTAACCAGAAGTGAAGGATTTTTGGATCCTTGAACTGGTATATACTCAGAGGCTCCTCAAAGTCCCAAAAGAATTAGCTGTCAATGTGTCATGCAAGTAACTTTTTCCTCTGATCTGTATCTTAATGGAGTAAGGTTTGAAATGCTGCCTTTCCGCTAATATGACCAGTGGGGTTAATTATAAAATTGATCTTGTTCTGGGATAGTGAAAAACATAGCTTCTGAAATGATGCATTTTGATTTTACTGGAGCATATCAAGGACTGCCTTATCCTTTATCAGATACCACTCAAGTAATTTGTATGAGTCATACAGTAGTATGACATTGCAACATAACTTTGTCTGCAGTGGCTAGATAATGGTAGTCTGCTGATGGCATTTAGGACAAAAGAAGTTGTACTGTGACTGGCTACAGTTTTCAAGTTTATCACACCATTTTATTTTTGTATTTTGGCTGTGGTGTGTACGAGAGTGTGAACATGCCACATCCAGAAACAGCATAACATGGAAATCACCACCTAAACACACCTCAGGTCCAATCAGGGAATGGGAGAGAGGGAGGGTGGAGGGGTGGCATTAGCTTCAGCAGGTCTGCTTTACTGTAGAGTTGACATCATTGCAGTCTGGAAATGCCCAGTGCAGCTCAGTCATTCTCAACAATATATGGGCCAGGATTCTCTTGCTTACTGTACTCATCAGCATTCATCTGATTTACAGTAAGAAAGAAGGATTATCAAATATTCTGACTACATGCCCATGCTGTGTCAGGATCTACAGTGCTCACCCCCTTGAAAGTCATCTTCCTCCACTTTCTGAAAGCATTATTGATATAATGATCAGGACCAAATTACTTCTGTATTAAGGTCCACCATGAAAAGAATAAAAATAAATTAGAGTTGAACAGAAACACATAATATTTCTGTTATTGTCATTTCAGGGTCCTGTCGAGGTGATCAGAGTGGAACTTCAACTAGTTATGACTGTAGAGTAAATCACTACTTGTCGACAGGCTTTGCACAACTTCAGCTTGCAGTGGAAAATGTCTTTATGGAGGTAGGTGTGAAGTTGTTATGTGGCTAACATATATGTTGTAGTTGCAGAGAGTGAATACATTCTTAAACGCTTATGAAATTTATAGAATACCCCAAATTGTTTCTGATTAAGCATATTTGGTAATATCTATAGGATTGATCAAAGCCAGCTAATACATTAGAACTTTGAAAGTGTTTCAGAATAGTTTTAGAATAGCACTACTTTCATATAAAGCATTTTCATAGGATGCATTTTTGATGGAGTCTTTAATACAGCTCTCTTGAATATAGTCATGTTGAGATTTTTCACCCTTTTGGAAATATTGATTTACATTTAATTTAGTTCTTTTTATTGTATTCGCTTATTTTGTTTGTCTCATATTTCTTCTCTTGCTTTTAGGAGCTTGGGCTGACAACTCCAGATCCGAAATCTCGAAACATAATGGTTCAGATGATGGATAAGGAAGAATTCTCTCCAGATACAAGCTACATTCAGACCATATCTTCCATCTACTTTGTTTTCTCTTTTGCATTCCTTTGCAACTTCTTGGCTGTGAACATTGTTACAGAAAAGGAAAAGAAAATCAAAGATGGAATGCTAATGATGGGCCTCCGGACTTCCGTATTTTGGTAAGTCTTGGCGTTTTACATGTCTTATCAAGCATTGCGCAGCAGCCTATTGATTATGCCATGAATGTGATAGAACAAGTGATAGGTTTTTATATTTGCAACCTCTTGAAGTGGGTATTAAGTTGCCATAGCAAAATGGAGACAAATGTATTTTTTATGTGTTTAGAGAAAGTTAAAGTTACTGATATTTTCTAGTTGGTCATGATCTCATTTTACAATCTGTCAGAACTTCATTTTAAAATCAAGTGTTTTGCATGAGTCTCATTTACACAATACTGAGATATTTACTGTAATTTGTTACCATGCACTGCACAGTATCACACTGTTCATCAAGTAAAAATGAATGGCAAACAAAAGTCAGTTCAAAGTCTTATAAGGAAGAATATTTTATTACAGTGCTTTGTAATATTAACTGTTAGTGTGACTCCATGGTAAGTAAAGATCCCAGGAGAAAAATAAGTTTAACAGTAACAGAAGTATGAAGCCATTTTATTAACTGAAAGTTGGCACAATACACATTGCCATGCAACTGATAGACAGTTTTCCATTTTAATCTTTAACATAATGATGATTAATCTTTTGCATCTGATGATTTACCTTATGATGTTTGCTTCATTTAAGGTTGTCTTGGAGCATTATATACATGGTCATGATCACCTTTGCGTCAGCCGTGATGATTGCCATCATTGTTGGATCTGAGTTCTTCAAGCAGAGCAACATGTTAATCCTCTTCATTTCCTTCATACTGTATGGAACCTCCATCATTGCCTTTGCCTTCATGATCACCCCATTCTTCAATAAGGCTAAAGTGGCTGGAGCCATAACCGGCTTTTCAACGGTCATTGTCAGCTGTCTGTACCTTGCTGTCAGTCAGACTAGAAGTGCGAACAGCTACAACTCCAATGTGCCTCCAGGAGTCCAGTGGTTGATGTGCTTGCTCTCACCAATATCATTTGCCACATTCATAGATCAGGTGCATATTTTTTTTAATGCCATGTTTTGACTGCATGGGAAAATACATTCATACCCAGATTGTGGTCACTGAAATCACTGAGCATGTTCAAAATTTTCAAAATGTGATGTAAATAATCAGGATTTTCAAAAGTATATTTGCATTTGACCTTTACTTGATAAAGACACACAACATGTTTTTTGTTACACATAACTCCTCCCCCAACTCCTTTGTCTTCATCCTTTGAGATCCCCCTTCCACCCTTCGTTCTTAAATATGACAGCTTTACTACAAATTGACAGTGTTATTGTTTCTCTTTCTTACAGGCAATCTTCTTAGACATTCAACTGAATGGCTTTGGCTTTGATGATTCCATGACCTATGGCCAGTTCCCCTTGTATGCTCCACTTTTGATGTTATTTGTGGACACAGTGCTGTACGCCATCTTGACCATTTATTTTGACAATGTCATTCCAGGTCTGCATCAAAAATTACGATGAAGTCCACTTAATTTGACCTTTTAGAGTCTAGAGACATCTGTTCATTTTAAGAGAGGTTCATTTTAACCATATACTGATGGTAGATAAGGAACAAATGTGGATTAAAGAATGTTTTTTTTTAAACTAAGTTTTCAGGTAAAGCAAGATCATTTTAGATATCCTTCACATTATTGCAGAATTTGACAGTGATGTGAAAAATTTAACATGATAATCACAAACAGCATGAGCTCGGCCTGTTATAGGTGCATTTAGATGTTTAGATTGGCAGTACTCTAGTAATGGGAGAGTGTTTGTATTAAAAATTTGCCATTTTAACAAGAAAAAAAGACACAAAAAAAAGATTAAGCTCACATTTATCCATGATGGAACATGACTAGAAAATGACTTGAAGAAATCCAGTTGAAAAATTCAAATATCACTTACTAGACCAACTTCCCATTCTACAACCGGGATCTGCTTGGCTGAAGTGAATTTCATAAGACATAGACCAATGACAGTGTAGTCTTCTGATCCTTGGCAGGAATTTAGAATTTCCCCATCCCCGGTTATTTAAAAGGCGAAAAGAAAAAATAAGAGAAATGCTTTTTTGCTGAACAAATACACATGCAAGAATGTTCTGAACTCATCCTGAAAGTCTGCCTCTTCTACAACTTATGCCAGCAGAAGAGTAGAGAAAGGGAGCCACCAAAGTCCATCTTTGTTTAAATCCAGAGTTATAGTGTTATTTTATTATATCCTTCTGCAGGCGAGTACGGAGTCAGGTATTCACCTTTGTACTTCCTTAAGGCATCATATTGGTGTCCGCCTCACCATGATATGAAGTCTGCACGACACATGAGCATCAGGCAAGACAGCTCCCAAGTAGTGGATGTGGAGCCTGTTCCAAGGGACATGCAGGATAAAGTTGCAATGAGGTGACCGATGTGGATTCATATCTTTCGCCTGCAAAGTTGTGCATGATGCGTCATGTGATAAGCCATTCTGTAGCATGCAGTATTAATAGTTACTGTCAGACAGACTCACTTGTTCACATGTTTGCTGTTGACAGGAACATTACTGCACTTTAGACAGATCCAATCATGCTGCTTTCCTCAATTCTAAACCCAGTGGAGAGTCTTCTTGCTGATCATCCCTGTCTCTGTCTGATTGTGTATTGTTCTAGAATAAGCTGAGTTAGCATGATTGAATGACTTTGTACCAAATGGTTAACAGTGTGGGAAATATTATGAATCTGAATGTTTTACTCATCATCTGTGCTAAGCAAAATATTGGACTCAGAGGCTGTATCATTGTAGAGGTGAATTATCAGCTTTCTTATGTCTCCCAAGATTTCATAGAGTCTTGTCATGCAGAACAGTACTATCAGTCAGATCTCAACTGTAGGCCTTTTATTTAAAGTTTCTGTCTTTATAGTCATACTTTGATATAAAACTTGATATGAGTTTCAAAAATATCAGGGCTTAGTGTTCCAATAAAATTATGCGTCATTTAATAACAGGGGAAAAATCTCTATACAGAGGACCATAATACAATAGAATCAATGAGTTACATTGTGACTGATTGGCTCACTGCTTAAAAGAGACAGCGTTTCCAGATGTGCACATAATGAAAACCCTGTTTCGCTCCAATCTCAACATCAGTTAGATAAGTTTCATTGTATTGGGTACTTAGTATAGACTTTTAGTGTGTGGACACATATGATCATACATAGTCAAGAAAGCAGACACCCAATATCAGACAATATAAAGATATTATTTAGGTTAAATGCACTCAATTATAAAACCTTTAACATGTGTGTTAACTTCAGAACGTGCAATTTTACAGTAAAACTGTACTGTTAGACCTGTCCACACCATTTCCACAAATTCTTATATTTGTCTTACTACCTGCAGGATTGCATCATTAACAAAGTCTTTTAAAGCTGATGGCAAGATTCACAATGCGGTGGATGGTATGTTCTGATTTTATAGATTTATATGGACTCATAGCTTATGACTTCTTCAGCAGTTTGGTAGCTTCTGATTATGTCACTGTGTGCCTGAGAGAGAGAGAAAGAAAGAGAGAGAGAGAGAGAGAGAGAGAGAGAGAAATGTAAACAGTATGACAATGTTTAATAGAATTTCTAAGATGTTAATGAGACTGAATGCAAGATGGTTTTCTAACACTCACTGAGTCCAGTTTGGTTGAAAATGAAGTAACCATTTACTCTGAAATGTGATCCTACTACTCAAACTAAATACAAGACTTCATGTGTGGATTTATGTGGAATTTGTGTAGAAGTTTGTGAGGAGCATTGTAAATAAGTTACCTTTATCTCCCTAACCAGTGAACTTTGCCCACTTTTCAAATTGGCTTTTCAAAAACTTTGTTGTGGTACTGACCACTCCTGACAAATTGAAGAGGTTTTTTTTTTTTCTTTTTCAAACCTTAGTAAGTGCACTAGAGCTTGAAATCTGAATTCCTTTAATAGGTAAATCATTTGAAAGTTACTAAAATTAAGCGTGAAAAGCAAAATCCTTCATTTTGTCTCCTGTGACACCAGAAACATTCAAGAGTGCACATGTGGCAAAGTACTCTTCTGTTATATCTAAGATATACAGTATTTAAGTTGCTCACAGTAAAATAATGAGTGACAGAATTTTCTTTTGCTTGTGAGAATTATAGTGGTAAAGTAAGATGATTATAGGTTTGGTACTGTGCCTTACCTTGGCTATGTGTTTCATCAGGATTCTGCTTGGATATCTTTGAGAGTCAAATTACCTGCCTTCTGGGACATAATGGTGCAGGCAAGACTACTCTGATTAACATGCTGACTGGTGTGATACCCCCAACCTCTGGTTATGCCACTATCATGGGCATGGTAAGTAGATCATCTTATTGATTTATTCATTGGTTGCCATGTTATCCCTTGACTGTTCCCAGTAGTCTGTCAGATGACATGGTGTCCCTTTACCCAACAATCAGAGATGTGGTGCAGCTTGAAGATAATCAATTACAGCCATGTTTATTATGTGGATTAAAGAATTCTTTGAAGATTTCACAATCATTTATATGTAATGATAAGCACAGCATGTGCACTTGGGAAGTTGGGTGTATGAAATTCTTGTCATCAACTCCCCCCATTGTACAGCAAACTTTCCAAGAATCTGTAGGCATTTCAGTGTGTTTATGTAAAAAACATGCCTAGAATGGAAACTGGAAAAATGTATGGTAAGAGGTAGAGTAAGGCATGTAAAGTCAACTAGCTTTGTTTGCTGAGAATCTTTAAATTCCTATAATGCCATGTCACTATGTTGAGAGAAAAACAATTATTGACTGATATTCTCTTACATATGAAGGAGGTCATGTGGATGTTGAATATAGTACTTTTAAGTTTCTCATATGCATCCCTCATTTCTTCTGTACCAAAGGACATAACCCAGCCCACCGACTTGATAGAGATTCGCAAACGCTGTGGAATTTGTCCTCAACACAATATCCTGTATGATGATCTGTCATGCTCGGAGCATCTGCAGATGTTTGCTAGTATCAAAGGTGTTCCAGCTGCTCTCATAGAGAAGACGGTGAGTGAGACATGATATTCTTTGTCAGCTCTCGGTTTTGGAATAAAAACATTAAAGGAGATTAATCATGGAATACTACAACAACCATTATCTTCTTCAGTGTAAATCTTGTTGGTTTAGAGCTCAAAATGGTTTTGTGCTTGATGAGTGTGATGTGATATACCTTGATTAACTGAGCTTATATTCCCATGAGTCTGAGCACTGAGAGAAAGTAGGTTACTGCATGTATTTTTCTTCACCTTGTAGCAGATAGGGTGTGTTTTAGCAACTACTAATTCCATCGCCAGTAACTTGATCTTTAGTGGAACATATGAGGGACATGGGATAAAGCTATTTTCTTGTAGAGGGGCACCCCATTAATTTGGAATAGTGGGTTCTTAGATGTGAGGACATAGAGAGCAAGAAGTCAGCTAAAATTCTGAAAAAAATTTTGGCTTAGTGTTGTTGTGAGAAAAGACTTTTTACAGAAGAGAATTTAGTTGTGAGAAGAGGCTTCTGTACAGAAGACTTGATATAAATGGATCTTACTCATTGTTTCTTTTCTTTTACTTTAATATCCAGGTTCAGCAAGCTCTTAAGGATGTTGACTTATCAAGCCAGAGTGAAACTTTTGCCAAAGATCTCAGTGGCGGTCAGAAGAGGAAATTGTCAGTTGCTATTGCACTTATCGGGGATCCCAGGGTAACATTTGCATTTCCTTTATTGTATATCACGTCTTTCATAGTATTTTATTATTGGAAAACAACCAAGTGAGAAGTGCTAAAATCTATTGAGAATGGCTGCATTAATTCATTCAGTTGATATTGGTTCATATTTTAGCATTGGATGTCATATGTTTTGTGCACAAGAGGATTCAATTAAAGAGTTGACTATTAAATGAAATTACTGTGGAATCTGCAATATAAACATGCATTTTCAGTGTGATATATTCTTTAAAACTTAAACTTATTTATTGATTTTCTTTGAACACAGCTGATCTTTCTGGATGAACCTACAGCAGGTATGGACCCATACTCTCGTCGACACCTCTGGTCACTGTTGAAAAAGAAAAAGGAGAGCAGAGTTGTCCTTCTCACTACCCACTTTATGGACGAGGCAGACATCCTGGCAGGTATGCACAAATTTTAATGAAATGTAATATTCAAAATTCCTTCAACACTTTTTAGACCCATGTTTTGCATTTGGTAATCTATTAGTGAAAGCAGTCTAGAAGTGTTTTCTTCAGAGTTCACACTCAGTTTTTTATTTCCGTCTTCAGACAGGAAAGCTTTCATCCGCAAAGGCAAACTCCGCTGCTGTGGCTCATCTCTGTTCTTGAAAAACAAATTTGGCATTGGATATCACTTAACGTAAGTTGCTTATTTTGCTGGTAAAGATTAGACCTTAGCCCTAATTTGGGGGTAAAAATGCTTAAGATTTTGTAAAGACAGTTTCTAACAAGTGTTTCTAAGAGGAATATACATGTCTATATGGAATCTTTTTGACTACCTAACTCGGGAATAGCTTGAAAAATATATGCCTCATTTAAAACATATAATCCTCTCTTACTTCTTCAAATGAGTGTCCATGAGAATGGCTAAAGTAATAAACATTAATATGGTAAATGGGAACACTGAAACCCAAAAACTGGATATTTTCACCATTCAGCGACAATACAAAAAAGATTTTACAGATGGTGCAATTTTTAGAACAAGTAAAACAGTTCACTGTTGGAAATACTGAGTCATCATGTAGATGCCAGAGTTGATGCCATTTCTTAACGATATTTTCTTTCATTTTCCCCCACAGCATGGTTGTCACACCGGACTGTGAAATTACAAAGGTGACCTCAGCGCTACAGTCAATCATCCCAAGTGTCCAGCATGAGCGATCCCATGGCAAGGAGCTTGCTTACACGGTACCCCTTAGTGATGTGTCCAAGTTTGCAGGTAAGCGTAAAGCACTATGTACTTGTCACAAATTGAATGATGGAGTTCAAGCTGTAGGACTTTGCAAATAAGAAACAAATTTTGATAGTAGCTCAGCTCATATCAGAAATAAATTTGGTGTGGCAAAATGACAATTATTGTTGGAGTGGATGAAAATTCCTGGTGCCGAAAATCAGTTGCTGGTAAAAAAAGCATGTTTATTTGTCGCCATCAACTCATTGTGATTCTTTGAAATCTTACGGTATTGAAATTCATCATTTTCCATGAAATTTTAACTCTAAAGTTTCATCTATTTTTGTGATCCCTCATGTGGTTTTTAGTTAGAGAAGACAATAAAGAAATTGAACATCCTAGAGTTATGACACATACAGAGTTAAAATTCACCCCAATAAAATTCAGTCTTAAATATGAGCTGAAAGAGCTACCATGTGTTCGTAGATGCTTTTTGCCGCAAAAGTTTATTGTTGAATTAAGAGATCTGGAAAGACTGTGATGACTTATAAGAATCTGATCATATTCCGGCATCCTTCATACAAACTGCAAGAGACCTTCGTCATGATAAAGTCTCGCAGTTGTAAAAATTGAAAACCATTTTATATCAGGGATGTATTGTTTTTTGCTCATAAACAGACCATAATCTTGTAAAATATAACCCCAAAACCTTAATATTACAAATGCTTGCACAATAATTATAGATTATATGGAACTTAAAAAGCTATGTTTAGAAATTAATTTAAAAAAAAAAAATGACCAGAGACCTGAATATAATGCATTACTCGTTTCTCAAACTGTCCACCTCCTTTCATCAGTCTTATTACCACTTGCGTCCTTTTTCTTATCTTTTAGTGCTTTTTGGCATGTTGGATGAAAACGCAGAAGTTTTGGGAATCAAGAGTTATGGTGTTTCCATGACAACCCTGGAGGAAGTCTTTCTTAAGCTAGGTACTGTATGTGTTTTTGTGTTTTTGAATGGAAGGGAAGTTATGTCTGAGCTACAGAGCAAAAGTAGCTTAATAGGATAACTAATGCTGCTTTAATATCTCACGGTAGAAGGGCTTATCAATTATTATCATTGTTTTCCTGACTCAGTTTTTTCTTTTCTACTGTTTTCATATCAATACTCGCCTCTCAACAATATTGTTTGGCCAAACTGTGAAGATCCATAACATCTGTAAATAAAATTAGACAGAAATTTAGCTGTACCCAGTAGCTATCATCAAACAGAAAAGTTCAATTTTCTCAAAACTGCTTGATAAAGATAAGCCCTTTAAGGTGTAAGACACCAAGGCTGGAGAAGTTTGAACTGTTTTCTCCAAAGTAGCATTTTTCATAAGTGAATTTTACAGTGGAGCAAATTTCGAGTATGTGGGAAGTCTGCAACTCTGTATCGGGCGCATTCTATTCCAATTTATTTCTTCAAAGATGTTACCGCTCTAAAATCTATTTCTTCTGCTTTGAAGATGTCATATTTATCAGGAAATTTAAATGTTTCCCTTGAGGTAAGTTCATCAGGATCAGTGAACATAAGTGGATATTATCACAATGCAGTGGCAACAGTAAGATATTTAGAAAGAGAAAGAAGTGATCTTTTACTGTGTTTAAACTTCAGATGATTCAGTTTGTTGATGTACCATTTGGTGTGTCAGCAAAAAGAAAATCCACAAAATAAATGATAATACCCATATAACCGTATAGCGGATGATTGATTTTAAAGATTGTCTTTTAGCCTAATGAAGAATATAATTATCTACACCACATACTAGTTAAATCATTTCGAAGGGAAATTCCATTATACTGGGTGATCTCAAAATAAGGTTAACTTAAGACAAAGTCCAATAACTTGTAAGAATTAAAATGAAAAGGGATAAAATTATAAAGAATTCACTCATTAATTTGTTTATCCTCTTTTAATCTTCATATGACATTTTGACAATAATTGTGGCACCGAATCAAAGGGGCATAGGGGCACAATGCTTAGAATGCCTTGTGTTCACAAATAGATTGAGCATCCTCATCCCCCATCCCTCACCACCTCCAAAAATGTAATCCATAATTGTTGCAAGTTTCATTGATCTAGATGCTTTATTTTTGTCAAAGCAACAGAAAAAAAAAAGAAGAAAAAAAAAGGACATTCAAGAGTTACTCGCAAACATGATTTTCAGTTGTGACATAACCATAGCACCTGGATATTTGAAACTGGCACCATAAGCATCCATCTTCTAATGGGTCTCAAATTTCAAATGCATATAGGTTGAATTACTGAAGTTATTAATCTTTGAAATTAATTAACTGTTTTGTGAGCCACATGATAGTCAGTGAGAATTACAAGGTTTGTAGCACTGATATATTTGCCTGACATGTGACCGTTTGTAGTATGTTTAGTTGTTCTACTTTCTTTGTATATGAAACATCAGCATCAAGAAAAGTGAAAATCTCAGATGAGAAACGTAAGAGATAATTTAATCTTCCTAATGAAACCATGTTACGTTTCCTCCTTCCAGTTTTTTTTCACTTAGTTAAGTGTTTATCAAAGACAAGCTATTTCAGTCACGACTCATTTACACTTTCTTGAGAGGATAGAGTCAGTGCCTTGCACTTTTTATCAGATGACTGAAATCATAGCAGTGTTTTAATATCATTCCAGTGTTTTGAAATTGATAAAGGATTAACATGTTACAAGAGGAAAACATTATGTTTTGGGTCAGGGGAGATTTATAAAGTTATGCAGGAGTGAATCATATTCTCCAAATTAATCAACATTGTGTCTTTGAGATTGATAAGGAAGAAAAGTGTTCTCTTTAATTGTTATGTTCGAGATAATATCAAAGGATTGAAAATAAAATATTACATATGGGCTGGCAAATTCCAGTGAAAAGTGGCCATTGAAATGGTGGACAGTCTTGCTCAGTTGCATCCCTGAAAGAAGCTTTTTCCAGATTTCAAAATTTTGTGAATGCTGGCCAGTTTAACTAAACTAAGTGCCCGCTAACTACAGATTCAACTCGCAGAAATATGGGTTAGCAAGTATCTTACCTAGTGTTTAATATAGCAACTGTTTTTAGAAAGTTTGTGTATGATAAAAACAAATATTTCAGAAGAGTGTCTAATGCAGAAGCTGCTTATGTCTCATGGTTAGAAAGTGTCTAATGCAGCAACTTGGCAATAATGTCGTATCTGATGCCAAACAGTTAAGTGTTAAAAGAAGTTTTACAGTGTTGAATTTGATAGAGTGAAATTGTAATTTTGGTTTACAAATGGCTTTCTTTATGTTTCAAAATGCTTTTAACGAATAGGCCGTTTCCAGCTTAATTATTGAGTACAATACTGGCGTGAAATTTGAACCTCAAAGAATCATATTTTTACATTATGTTCTGTTAATGACTTTATTTTTTTGCCAAGCTCTGTTGGTTGTATTGTTTCCATTACATCATTTGGTGATAAAGTATCTGTCATGTTTTGTTGATAAAGGTTTGTGCATTACATGATATTAACAGCACTTGACTGTGATAAGAGGTTTTTGCAATACTCTGTGTTGACAGCACTTGACTGTAATAAAGAGGTTTGTGAATTACTGCTTAGCATTGAATGACTTTATCTTGGTCACTTGTAGCTGATTAATGTTTTCTCTGTCGCAGGCTTTTTATGGGTGAGGTACTAGTAAAGTTGTAACCCTGAATCTTTCTCAAGCTTATCTTCAGAATTATACATCTTCATCATTTCACTGAGGAGACTTGTTTTATTTTCTGCTTTGTAGGCAATACATGTAATGAAAGCTTAAAATTGCTTAGGGCTACTTTCATCAAAGTTAATAAGGCTCACCCTGCCATGATCTCTTACTATAAGCCTTTTGCAGACAATAATGGACAGTGATTATAACTCAAAAGTATTGATGACATGTTTACATTCAAACATGAGCAGTGATAAGCAAACAAACTGCATATTTTTATCATGACTTGATGGCACGAAATGAGAATTTACTGTTGGAAATTCCCTGTCACATCACATAGGGTGAACTCATGCCTGAAGGCATCAAATGATCCACAGTTTGTAGAAGCTGAGCTTGTGGTACCCTTGAAATTCCTTAGGCCTTGTCTGAGGACTAAAAATCTAAAGTGACTGTGGATGAAATTTAACAATTTTATCTGCCACTTTTGCCATTTTTACCATGCTATACACCTAATGAAACTCAGGGAATGTTTTCATGTGACACTTAGACAATTGATAATAATATAGACTCTACTTATGCTCATGAAATGTGGCAAGCTAGTTTCCATCAGTGCTGAGTATTCTTGCAGCCAGAGGTTCTGAAAGCACAGAAGCTTCATATTTTTAAAAGCCTTTTCTTGTAAAAATTAATTGCCAGGTATTGTTATCACAAAGGCGCTGCCCTGCTCGTGTCTTCTACTGAGGGAGACGCCTCTGTGACTATCCTTCTTAGCTAAGTGTGTTCCAGTAACTGTTTAATTTAACCTGGGTGCCAAGGAAGGATAGGTTTTGTGCGATGGTAGACCAAGACAGATTTAGACGAGAGTAGCAATAGGCAAGGGATATTAACTAAGTATAGATAGATTGTAAAGATACTAGCAAGGACGAATAATGGTAGCAACACTGGTAGGGTTTAAATTCAATACATATATTAACTTATTACGAGATAGAGATCACATACATAGCACATTACAATAGTAACAATAAGGAAGTATAGGGATACAGTTTAACTGTGATTATGAATTCTAATTATAGCGACTATGGATATAGTAGCAGACTTCATTGATGAAATCTAATTATAGCGATTATGGATATAGTAGCAGACTTCATTGATGAAATCTAATTATAGCCACTATGGATGTAATAGCAGACTTCAATGATGAATTCCAATTATAGCGACTATGGATATAATAATAGACTTCAGTGTCAGTCTGCTGGATAATAAGGTGATCTGGTACGATCTTTGTGTTACAGGCCCAGCATCAGTATTTTGACTAAATGACAGTCTCTGGGTTTCCCCTGAGTATGAGGTAATTGTTATTCATAAATCATAGAGGGTATGCTTGCACCTTTCTAGTTTTGATAGGTTAGGATATTCCTGCGGCTCCGCCAATATTATGGCAGGCGTCCTACGGCCCTGGCTGGTATAGTGCTAGCCTGAGTCGGGTAGTCCATGGGTGTATGGATTGGGATCATTCACTGCCTGCTAGGAGTCTCTCGTGCATAGTTGTGCCCAAGGTGACCAGAACGGCGTGATGCCGTCACCAGAGGAAAGTAGGGTGGAGCGCAGAGGAATGCAGGTTCATGACAATGGTGGTGGTGGTAATGATGGTGATGAGATCCGCTAACTCCCTTATATTGGCAAGACACATAGCTGTTCTGCTAGGGTCACATCTGTGGATCTGACGAATGTCTTTTTGTTCTTTCCTTATAAAGACATTAGTGACAATTTGCTTTCACGACCTTAGACGGTTGTGTTTTCACAACTTGCCGAAATTAGTTTGTCCAAACCATTATTAACTTTTGAGGGGGCACGGTCGGTGGTGAGCGTTTAGTCACTCTGTGACAGTTGTCTTAAATTTGCAGAAATTGTTTGAATGCCTCCACTCCTCACTTTGTGCATAACTCAATGAAAAACCAGATTTTCAGAATCAGTATGGTACATCCCTGCCTGGAATTTAGTAGGAAAAACGTTATTCTCTCTAAAGTTATTTTGGGTAGTTCTGGATGTCTACCATGCCCACCATCAACTTGTTAGTTGTACCTGTGATGGTGGCCCACAGTATGTTTTCTTGCCTGCCATATGCACTCACTGACATATTGCTGTCTCTTTGTTGCTTTATTTTTGGGAATTGTGCAATGGTGTTCCATGCACAGTAAATTCATTCCTCAGCCATTACTAGAATGGGCTAGTAATCACAATACTGCCTAAGATACCATTTTGTCACTGTTATTGCTGATAGGTGTCAGTACAAACATAACGTAACAATTTTGACAGCTTCTAAGGTTTCAGCCATTATACCACCAAAGATCTAAGCTGCAAATTCTAGATCTGCAAAATTGTTAAAGAATAGGATTAGGGATCAAAATGCTATGAACGAAAGACATGAAGAAACAGACATGGCATTTTCCCCATTTTCACGTGCTGTAGGTTGTTTGGGTTTCAAAATATCGCTTGTATTGGTAGATGTTGGTTTCATTTATTACCTGCCAGAATGGGACACCTATTTTTTTACTGTTACAGATTGGCTTTGGATCAAGAAATAAAGTGATCTCAATATTCAGTAGTTAGGCTGAGTAATAGAAGTACATATGATATTATCAGCATTATTCAAATGACTCCGCATAAATGCAATCCACTTAAGATCTATTTAAATTCAATACTTTTCACATAGATCTATATGTAAACAACTTCGTTTATGATAGTGACAAGATAATTACTTCTACCTCCACATGCAATCTGTTCTGTGCTTCCAAAGAGTTGCAATTTACAAGAGTACAGTGTAAAAGACTAATTTGTGAGGGATTCCCACATACCCCTTGAGTCAACCTCAGGTGCTGGAAATTGCTTGACAGCCTAAAACTTGACGCTTCGTAAATGAATGAAAAACAGTGAAGTGAAATTTTCAATTTATTTTCCAATCAACAGAGGCTGATGAGGTGGCAGATGAAGAGGGTGAGTCAAATCCCACTTTTGATGCCAATCATGAAGATGTCAGCATTGACATGCAGTCCCCCCTCCCTGTGGATGATTCAGCTGCCAAGTCAAGAGTTAGGGGAAGCAGCTTGACCAGACAAAGATGCATGGCTTTGTTTAAGGTAGGGGTATATTTGAGATAAATAACACAACCCCAGTGACTTTGAAAAAAATTCCAGTGTGAGATACACTTTGCAGATAAAAAGAATGTATTTATAGAGTCAAGATACTGCTATGAATATGTCTGAATCTTTTTGTATCTTAAAAGCAGCATGGGTTCTATGGCTTTGGTGCCATAAAGTTATTAGATGTTTATTTCTAGAGATAACCAGGCTGTACAGACACCATGTTAAAACTGTCCAACTGCCAAACATTCTTTTATAACAATGGTATTACAGTCGACTCCGCTTAATCGCCCTTCCTCGGGATCACAGAAAAAGTGGGCGAGTAAGCAGAGAAGGGATTAAGTGGAGAAGGTAATTTTGGCCATATTTTTGGTAATGAGGTTAAATTTCTTTGATGTGGTGGTTTGATATCGTGCATTGACACCTTCTCGTCGCCAGACTCAGGACAAACTCGAGTTTGACGGTGTTGTAACGCACAAAATGTTTGATCTCCATGGTCTCTCTCATTGGCCACCTCACAGTAGTTCAGCAGACAATAAGGAGTAGGATGGCATGGAAGGGATAGACTGTTCATCCACATGACACATTCTCTGATCTAACCGAAATCCACCAGACAGTTGCAATCAAGGCGTGGGAAGAGGAGACTATATGGCTTTCGGTGCATTAGCATTATCGGACGGGCGAAGGCGGTGATGCATAGTGTGGGACGAAGGGGGACAAGGGGAGGGGGAGGGGGGATGAAAGGCTTATCACACCCATTTCAGGGTGGCAGCTGTCACTCAATCAACCGGTCTGCCATCCGTCGCGCAGTTAAACCGTTTGTGTACATTATTTGTTTGTCAACTGTAACCCTTCAACCGCTGATCGTTGAATTCATGGGCGCTGAAGAGTGGTCGATTATCTGGAGTAAGAGGCTATTATCCAGTGACTTTTATATAGAAAAATTTTGTTTCTCTGGGAAACGAGGCGATTAAGCAGAAAAGGCGATTAAGCAGAGGGCAATTAAATGGAGTCGACTGTACTTTTGAACCTAGAAATTCTTTATTGAATTGCTTCCCTTACCAGTGAGATGACATGAGCATTGTGCATAGCACAGATTCATTATTTTTATGGTTTTAAAAATATTCTGTTATGCAATGCAGATAACATGGATGTGATGTCTGACAAAATTCTCTGATAGCATTAAGCATTGTGTAACTAAGATCTGTGAGCTTGACAGTTTAGTTTTGAACTCTGTGTGTGTTTAACATTATACAGTGCTGTTTGAATCATGTTTCTCATACTTCTCTTCATTGCTTACTTTTTATTCTCAGATTCGCTTTTTGCTGATAAGGCGGAGTGTTAAGACACTCATTTTTCAAGTGATGCTGCCCATTATTCTAGTGGTTGTGGGTTTGGTTTTGGCCAAGACGAATGAGGTGTCACCATCAAAGTATCCAACTCCACTGTCCTTTACTCCATACAGCTATGCTAGACCTGCAAGTTCATCTGGCACCTTCCCATCTCCACTGCTAGTGTTTGACGGTGTTGGTGAGTTAAATGACTGCATCAGCCTTGTGCTTACTGAGCACAAGATAGTCATACAATTGAACAATGATGTTCCAGAAGCCGCTGATAGTGTCTTGCAAATAAGACCATTTTGTCATAACCAAAAGAGAAATGGAAAGATTCAGAGGAGTAAGACAGGACATATTATTGTGATATAACTCAACCATATGACATGCCCTTCAGCTGTTACATGTTCTTAGTTCTCTTGGCAACTGTGGTATTTCTCCCAGTGTATTGGTGTACTTAGCTCTCTTGGCTTCTCCTCTCTCACCAATTGTGCAGGGACACAGGATGTCATGATATTTCAAAGTCAGGTTGTACGCAGTATGTTCTGGATACAGGACCTTAACAAAGTGGAAGTGCAAATGAAAGTCCATTTGAAAGGCATTGCTGCCAATGAATCACAAAGAATCAAAGCAGTTGACCAGGACCCGAAAACACGATAAAGAAATAAAAATTACAGGTTATAGGAGATGTGACTAAGCTGAGAGCACTGTATTGATTTTCTGATTTCAGGCACAACTGACTCTCAAGCTGTGATATCAAATTGGCAGTCACAGGTGGCAGTGGACTCTTACTCTGCAGGAACTCAAAACACCTCAGATGTCGCACCACATTTCATGGGTGTGCAGATTGATAGTGTAACAGGACAGGTAATACTAACCAATTATCCTGGCTTATTTGACATGACACCAGAAAGCAGAGAGGAGAAAACACTTGACTCCTAATGCTTCCACTCGTGACAATTTGTATTGCTCCGCACTTTAACTCTGCAGTACAAACACATTCATCTGCAAAGCACTATAGACAAGGTCATCTAAAAAACTATAGCTTATGGTTAAAAGGATAGACAACAGCAAGAAGAGCAACAATGACCTCAACATCATCAACAACTGTCCAGTATGACAGGAGCCTGTGGGGCCATCTTTGTATGTCTCTGCCAAGTAGTATTCCACTGCAGAATTGAGCTTGCTAATCTATATACTACTTCCACATGTATACATACTGTAAAACCTCCTGGTGTGAATTTAAAAGTAAAATTACTCTTTTCATGAGACCTTCTTTTTGGCAGCTACAGCTTCTCATTTAAGAGCACTTTCTTCACTCCTTATTTACCAGTAAAGATAACATAGTGATAAGACCATGTTCTGGGCACTACCCATAGTATTTGCTAGTTCTGGTCAAGGACAGTTTCCTTCATTTCCTTGTTTTGTCCACTAGCCAACAGCAACACAGGAAACAGGTGCCCAGCTCTCATTTTCTCATAGACTAGGTGTGAATTTGACCATATGTGTGGAAAAGAAGAGATTTCTATGCTGCAACATGATGACTAGCCGTGTTGTGTTATAGCTAATAGCATGAGTGAGAAATTTGATAAAGGAAACATGAAGTGATCAATGGCGGGCTCAGAAACAAGCTCCAACTACAGTTATATCACACCTCTGATGCACAAGCTCATACAAGCACTTTGTAGCTTTTGCTAATCTAAAAAATTACACACTGTAGTGGGCTCCCCTATCTTATGGTTATAGACCTGTAATTGGATTGGACCCTTTTTTCCTCTTCGGGCTATATTAACATTCTTAGCTGCCCTCTGAACCCAAAGTGTTAGCTTTTACCCAGACCCATACCAGATTGAAGCTCATTATGTGGCCCAAATTTTAAGACTTACCCAACCCTAGCAAGCCCATTGAAATTTTGAGCTTGGTTGCTATTTGTAAACAGAGCCTACATTTTTCACTGGTCAATGCCGAACCCCTCCTCTTCCGCATGAGCACACCCTTGAGCTGGCAGTTCCAGCCCAGGCCTAAATAAAATGGTAAAATGCCCGGTAAAATAAAGTAAAATGGACAGATACCCATGATATCAAAATTTCCCCCCTGGAGCCGTTATTACTGGAAGCAGGGCATGCCAAAAGAGGGAAAAGGGGAGATGAAATATACCCCCTAAGTTGTAGGACCCAAAAGTGAAAGTACAATTACAGACCTGTAACCTTATGCCACTTGCCAGAACCATTTTAATATAGGGGATGTGATCATACAATGCCTGCTTAATAGATCACTGTGTTATACTTTATCACTGTAGAGCTAAAGTAGACCATTGCACAGTCATGAGTTAATTTTTTTTGTTTTCATACAAAATTCACACTTTCTTAATAAGCAGAATGGTAGAAGAATGCGATTATTACCTTTTTCATGAAGGTACAAAACAGGGCATCAGATATCAAATTAGGACATGGGAAAAACTTCCAAAACAGATTTACTCAAACTCATTTCAAGTCATGAGAACATATTTGCCCTAAGTGTCAATTTGATCACTGGTTTAGGAGTCTTGGCATTCCAACATTGTTTTAACCCCATATGGACAAAACTGTCTGTGATTGTTATGTTATACAGTTTGTCTCATGAACTAAAATTAATGGGATGTCAAAACTTTTAACTCTGTTCTCTCATAAACATGTCAGTGGAACTTAAGACAATTAGTCTTTTAGGGAGGGCTGAAACAGGATGACATATTTTAGGGACCATATTACTTTCAGACAGTACCTGCAAAGTGTTACAATTACAATGTGATTATGTGATACATCACAACATTTGACATGGTGTTTAAAGAAGGTCACAGAATTTTTAGGAGACAAGATTTTACAGTATTCTGATTTCCTATGATATCAACAGGTCTTGACCAACTTTGTGGCATTGTACAATGACTCGGCCCTGCATTCGATCCCAGCAGTTATCAACATGGCCACGCAAAGCATGCTGAATAGCTCCAACATTGCAGCATATGTTAATGCAAGCAGTCTCCCCTGGCCTGAGACGGGACGAAGCCTGACCTACAATGCTGGGGCCATGACCTCTGCCCTTCTGATTGGTCTGGCCTTCGTTCTTGTCCTGCCCGGCTTCTCATCTGAAATTGTGCGAGACAGAGAGGTAACTGTACTGTATTGTAATTTTCATTGCTGTGGACAGGGACAGGAGACTGTTATGAATCTTTTGAAAAAAAAATTGGAAAGAAAAAGGCACTCTGGCAAATGAATGAAAGGAAGGAATCAGGAAACAACTTCTGTTTTGAAAAGAGAATCAGCAATTTACTGATGATGTCCAAAAATTATACTACAGTGGAACCCGCTTAAGCGGGACACGCGTGAGCGGGACGCCCGCTTAAGTGAGACGAATGCTTGGGGAACGGAATTTTTGCTATTTAAATATATACATGTGAGCGGGACGGCAACCCGCTTAAGCGAGACGACTTGGAGCCAGATTTCCGTAATATACACGCTGTTTTCGACAGGAATGCTGCAAATTGTCACAATCGTACTGTGTCTCATACCTTTGCCCATCAGCTGAAAACCTGAGAGCTAAAAGAAGCTTGTACCGACGGCCCTGATCACCCCCCATACGTTACGTGAGAAGTGATTGACACAACCTCCCCATAGCCTTCTGTCGGGCAGTTGACCCTTGGGCGCGCGCATGGACGAATCAGAGCGGACATCCTAGCCGCTGGTCATTTAACCCGTGCAAGCATCAACGGATCAGGATTAAGTAAGCCCCGCCCCCTGTCAGCCACACTTTATCCTTTCTTCAGCTTACGCAGTGATTGACACTTACGAGCCTTACCTGCGCTATTGCACAACACTCAACCAGGGTGTCGGTCACGTAGGCATGACCATCATTCGCATTGCGTAAAGGCATTTTGACACACGCCGCTCGCGTCGCGCTCTGGCCAGATGTGGAGCGAGAAGTGTGACGCTTATCTTTGCCGGTGTTTACGATCATGCAAATTTGATCCCAAATTATTTTTGATCACTTGAATGCGGGGGGAAGGGGGGAGGCGGCGAACATCTCGATTTCAGAGATGTTAGACCTTTCATATTCTCACCAGTTTTATTTTAACATGTATTCTTTCTTTCCCTCTGATGTAGACATGTCCTGGTCTTTAAAAGAAATTGTTTTTTAATTTTCAAAGGAGAGTGGTGAGAAGGCTTAGGTGCTTCTTTGAAACCAACCAAAAATCCCATTCCCCGCAAAGAATATGCTCTGCAAGTCTACTGAAAATGCAGTTAGACTGCAATAAGTATATTTTAAACAGTACAGATACAATTTAAATCTGACTCCGTTGTCACACCTCACTAGCAACAAGTAATGATATCCCTTAACTTGAATGAAACGCACAAACTAGCTAAGAAATCACTTTATAATGGATAGTCCGCCTAAGCGGGACGCCCGCTTAAGGGGGACGATTCGTCGGGAACGGAGCCGTCCCGCTTAAGCGGGTTCCACTGTATCCCTGACATTTCAGCTACAGAGGGTAAACTGACTTACTAGTCCAGGCTGTTGAAGCTTAGTTAAAAGAATATTTCTGAATAAAAACCTTTCATTTAAACCTTATAATACTTGAAAAGATGCACTCTTCAAGTGCTTCTTGTTTTTTTTGTTGAATGTATTTATTACTTGGACTTATTAGGTTTAATATGATCCCCTTCAAAAAGTCAAAATTTCTCCCCAGTGCAAACTGAGAAGCCAGCTGCGTATATCTGGAGTGACTTTCAACATCTACTGGCTGACTTTTTACTTGACCTCTCTCGTGGTCTACTTAATTCCAGCAGTTGTCATTATCATTGTTGTGCTGGCTATGCAGGTAGGCATGTTTTAGCTCTCAGTCTTATTGTCAGGAGCTTTTGCAAATAAAAACAAAAGAAAAGGCAAGCAGCAACATGTTATAAGTTATAGATGTGTGCATCAGTCAAGAAATACACTGAGTTTGTAATTTGATTCATTAGTTGAGCAGTGCATTGACAGAGATGCATAGGTCTCGTTTTGTTGTGCTTATTCCACATTGGCATAGTCGTTTTTTGAGGTTTTGAGAAATTCAGCACTCACAACCTGTTGCTTGAAGGAAAACAGTGAGGCAGATGTGATTTAGCTTGTAAAATCAGGATATACTAACAAGTCAGACCTCATATTTGTGTTAATAGGAAAAAGAAGATAAATGGAAGATCATAGTAATATAATTAACTTTAGTGAATTTTGATTTTGATTTCCTCACTAGGTCAGGTGCAGTTTTGATTTACTTAGCTTTCTAAGTGAAGGGTGGAGAGAAGTGAGAGCTGAGCAGCAGCGTGACTAGCCATACACTTTTATATAAATATGAGTTTAATAGTTGTGCTGGCAAGATCTTTCAACAGGGGATATAATTATGATGCATTTATAATTTAATATTTATCTTTCCTCTCTGTCTGGGTCATCTCCCAAGTTAGCCAGAGACCATGTGTTAGTGCTGTTAGAGTGTCGGTACAAGGGGTTCACATGATTGTAGTTTTCATTCCTATTTCAGTTTGGCTATTTTGCATTTTGGCATGAAAATCTTCCATGTCAAATCTTAAGATAGCTGTGCCAGAATTGCATACCAAAATGGTCCTGTATTTAAAAGCTGAAATTCAAAGAAAAATTGGAAGCTTGTGAACCACCCATCTTGGAAACTGTTTTTGAAAGAGATTTACTATTTAGACTGAAACTTTAACCATACCTAATACCAGTGTGGAATTGTTCCTCCTTACCTTATCTTAATGTTTTGTTTCTCATCAGATCCCAGGTTTGAATACTGGGGGTGCTATGGGTGCTCTGATTCTCATGTTTCTGACCAACATCCCGTTCAACATTCTCATGGCCTTGGTGCTGTCCTTCATCTTCAACAAAGCAGAAACCTGTGTGGCGTATCTCCCGGTGATACTCAATATGGTTAGTACATGAACTGTGAAGTTATCACAACCTCAGCTTTTGACTTTGCTTATGCAGAAGGATCTTTGCAAACTTGTAGAGTTTTTGTTTGTTATTGTAGTCTGTAGTCAGTAACTTTTAACATCAGGCAACTGTAAAAACGTTTTTTTTCAAGCTATAATGGCATCTCTGTAAATAGGATTGATAGGTGACCATAGGTTAGAGCAGCCATCATTAGAATAGGCAGAAAGAGTTTGGACATCCTCTTTGTGATGTTTCCTCTTACACTGGTCTGCAAACATATTATCACTATTGTTGTTTACTTGCTATTGCTTCTGTTTCAGATTTCGATGATTCCATACATCCTAGTGTCTCTTTTAGACATGATAGAAAATGGAGATATTGGCATCATCCTCCATTACATCTTCTGTGTCATTGACCCCCCTTACATCATCTTTGGTGGATTTTACTTCATTAACAGGGTAAGCCATCAGACAACATTATTTCCTGGCTAAAATACTAATGCCTATTCAGTGAAATGTGTAAAGCAGCAGCCCTTACAAAATGCTTTTGTTTAAGACTATGCAACATAACTGTTGGACTGAGAATGAATTTATGGGAAATAAGGTGTGATCAGTAGGTGTGCAAATCCCATCAAAAAAAGCAAGAAAAAGGCAATAATACATCAATCTGATGGCATGCACCCCAATAAAAGTCTTAGACCATTGCAGTGTTAACATAGCCAGTCTAGTCTAGCTGAGCCATGCATATGTTCACCACACACAGGCTACTCTGTTAAAGATTGAATATGGTACAGACTGGACATTACTCACCATTTCCCTTGTGGTTGGTCAGGGTAGCTTTGCTTTGATTTGTTCACCTTTATAAATGTTAAAATCCCCTGCACTAGTTTTAAATTTATGTTAAGTGTCTGGTAAACAAAAATGGCAATGCAGCTTTTGTGAGTTAAATACATATTGCCAAATCAAGAGATACACAAAAGTTCAAGTTAAAAAATCCTAGTCAGCATGTAAGAAACTGAAGAAAGACAGTATGATTGTAGTGTCAGATTTTATGGGAATGTGTGTAGTTTTTTCAAGAATGCTGCACTGAATGTTACATTTCCATTACCTTTATATATTGAATATAATTGTGGACAATAGGGTTGGAAATTCAGCGGATAGTGATTATTTATAAATGTGTTATCAAAATGATGTCCTTTTACAACAATGGCCGTGTGGCTCTGAATACCAAGAGTATGATAATATTACATACAATAAGTTATAATTATTACGTTCCACCTCTTATACTTACAAAAATGACTTTTTTAAATCAGGAAGGCCTTTTCTGTACATCAGATGCTCAAATAATAAAGGAAGGTTATACTTAGATTCTATGTTTAAGCAAAATGCATGGAGAGGTTTTAGACTTAATATTTGTCTCAGTGACATTAACAAAACACATTTTCATTAGGAGTAATAAAGGCCATCTAACTGATACACAGCAAATGGACTCTGCAGGTAGAAAATATTAAATTGAAGTTGATATGTTTGTAAAGATTCAAAGCTTTATATCATAAGGGTGAGAAGTATAGTGTAAGATTATTTCAGCAAATGTTTTTTTTTTAATGTTTTTCGTATACTATATGACTGTTCAGGTTAATAAGAGACTCATAACATGATGGAATTTGAAGCCATAAAGACTTATAACATAACTGGATACAGTTTGAAGACAGCTACGTATGAGGGTGCTAAAATAGTTTATTTAGAAAAGTGATGACTTTTGATCATTTTGGCTATTTAGTCAGTTTTAAGGTGTAATGTCCTTTGATGGTTCACATATACAATAATGGCCATATGAAACCACTCTCCTCCCTCCTTTGACTTTTCTAAAATTTGAATAGAGTGCAACTAAAAATTGAATAAAGTGCAATGTTGACCATTTTCTCAAAGTGAAATACTCAACAGATACTTGAGAGTGCTCTGAGATAGCTTTTCAAATATCTTTAGGTCAATCTCATCGCAGTCACAAAAGGAAGAACTGTGGAAGATGGAGACTTCTTCAAAACAGAGAACCATGTATTGATTGCTATCATTATGGTAAGTTCTGTAGAGACTTGACAAGAATTGGTTATATCTAATGTTTTCCCATAAGAGGGATTATGTTGGCTTTCCTGCCAAAGCCGCTTTCTTGCACATTCATGATCTGCATGTCAGTGCTCATCTCCCTACCAAATATTTCTATAAAACTTGCAAGTGGGTTTGATGAATTAACACAGAATTAACACAAATTTAATATTTGTTGAAGCAAAGAACCGTATTCAGACAGAACCACTCAGTTGTCTCAAAAACAGTTTTGATAAAGATAAGCCCCTTTGTCAGATGACATTTAAAATCTTCTCAGCACTCTGTATGTGAACACTGCATCATAATTTGTGTGCATTCACTGCATTGCAGTAGCTGCACTGGGGTTGAAATTCTATTTCTCAGGAATATACTGACAACTTTTCTCTTAACAGATTTCTGTTCTTAAAGTTTAAACTTTTTTCATTTTAGCGTCATGCCCACTGCACATGTGCAAAAGTCATTTTTGTGATGATTGGGGTTGTTTATATTATAGTAATACTAGTAATAATGCGGATTATAAGTCTTGTATCCAGATTGATACCTGCTCACGCGACTTCACTCAATTATTACCACCGCAGGCCAGGTCATGTTAGAACCATCTCAACTCCTTAGGGGGGGAGTATACAATGCCACTGCCATATACAGGCGCTGATCACTAGCATTCTGACAATGTCTTTCACTGCCTATAGCCAGGTACCCATTTAATAGATGGGTGGACTGAGGAAAATGTGAGTGAAATGCTTCTCCAAGACATCTATAACATGGCCTTGGTCGGGATCAAACTCACGACCCTTAGAGTTGTTTATATTACCATTGTCTTCCATTTATCTTCGTTATCCTATTAAAATAAACATAGAGTTTTGACTCATCATTATATCCCAATTTTACATGCTGAACTTCATCGGCCTCATTGTTTTACATTGGGCAACAGGTTGAGTCCTGAAAATTTTTATAAATATCTCAAAAACTGACATAGGTAAATGTGGAATGAGCTTGAGGTTATGAGGTTCAGAATATGGAAAGATTTTGTTAAATTCTCATGTTGTCTATTTAGCATACCTGGAAATCAAACCATACAGTTCCAATACATAATGAGATTCATATAATTTTTCTGTCAGCATATCTTGAATTGAAATCATGCTGGTTCAGCAGACTTATTTCTGTAAATTTCAGCCAATATTGCACTTTCTGTGGATGTACTGGCTGCTGAGAGTACTTGATGTAAAGAAAACAGGAGGAAACATCAAGGAGGCATTTCCTTGCTTTGCCAGGAACATTGATTCAACTCCTGCTTCTAATAATGACATCATCCAAGATGAAGATGAAGATGTGAAGGCAGAGAGAACTCGCATTGACAGTCTCCGCACTGTAGATGAGCCGGTCAGTATGTTGGTGGCAGCAGGCTGCAACTTTGATCATATTGTCCAAATGAAATATTCTTTTAGTTAAATCAAGTTCAGGTTTGGCATAGGGGTCTCAGTTCCCCAAGATTTTCAAAGGTAACAATTCATTCCTCATGCTCCCAGATCTCTTGCAAAATGTCCCTTCCTTCCTCCTTGCATGACTCCACCCATCCATTATTACTTTAGTACATATCATCTGTATTGAAGTGGAAGGCAATGTTCCATATGTCTTAAGGGGATCAACTACACTTCCACTGTATTCTGTTGTGTGTTACTGTGGTGCTCACTGCTCTTTTCAAAGTCAGTCTACTTTGCTTGCAAAATTGCGCACCAAGTGTTAAGTGGTGTATTTTTTGTGTGTTGTGGGTGGTGATCTTGGAAAAATATATCTCAAATTACAGTCACTACTTCAACCCCAGATTTTACTAATGCATATTAGACACATTAATGCATGCCATTACAGAGGCATTTTAATTTTCTAAGTTTAATTCTCATTGCTTCATTTTGAAAGACAGCTCTTCTCCTAAGCTTCATGTAACTTATTCTTGAGACAAATATTGAATACTATTCTGTAATGACATGCATTAAAATGTTTTAGATACATGCGTGAAATCTGGTGGTGAAGTAGCGACTGTAATTTTAGATACAGATTTTATAAGATCACCACTCACAAGAGATTTAAAAAAAAGCTCTGTTCAGCACTTTTGCATCAAAATGTACTAAATGAGAAAAGGGCAGTGGCCACCATAGTAATACACTAAAATCCACAAGAGAAGAGAAGTAGATCCCTTTAAGAGAATATTTTGACTTTAGTTATCAACATGGATATCAACTCTCTTACTGTTTTCCCCAGCACACCCAAGCTCTCCTCATCATAATCTTTCAAACATTTTTGACTGGGCTGAAGAGACATAAGACACATGTATGGACAATAGTATTTCATGCTAGTTGTCTTGAGAAATTGGGGACATTTTGCTGCATCATAGAATTTTTATGCATCTCTTGCCTTTACTTCCATCAGCTAGACTAGTAGAGTTAAGCATAGAAGTCAGTCAGTGCATGGCTTCCTTGCTTGGATCACATGATGTAATCAAATGACACTCTTGATATGTCATAGTAGTGGCAGTGGTGCTACTCTTGGACAAAGGAACCCAAAGTGAAGAAATCTCTGCACAGAGTCATTACTAGTCTAGAGGGCTGTTTTATATAGACTAGACCAGAGTTTTCACTGAATGCACACATGTTTTCAGTGTCAAGTAAGATTCTCGCAAATGCAGAGGCGGCTATTACTCAAATGCTTAGTTTATAGATATGCCACTGCCAGTTATGACGCCCGTGTTAGTCATGTGCTATAACATATTATCATAATGGCATTTACACTAGTGCTCTATTGACTCTGGTGATCTGAGAGGGCATGTCCATGCTGACAGTATGACTTTGTTTTCATGAAGCTAAAAGCCCATTATATGGACACATGTGCTGATCAGATTAGTTTGTGATATCACACCAAACTCATGTGTGAAACCATTAAAGATTTATGTTAGGCTGAAATAATTTTTCAGGGCAAAGCAAAGTTTTTATGTAATGAAATATGGATTGGAAGCTTGCATCTTCAGTATTGTCAGATTTGAGTCATCTGCTTAGCATTTCTGTATTTGGGAAGCCTAGGGTCCTGGTTGTTGGCTAAAGGAATAGTTTGGATCAAAATAAAGAACAACAAAATCTAGACTCTGTTGATTGCTTGTGATTTATGATCTTCTTTCCTCAAATGACATTTTTGACCATTAGCTCCATTTCTCGACGTCCAGTACCCATAGATTTCAAAGCTGAGTATAGGTTCAACTGGTCCCAGAGAAAAATTAGTGAAGCCTTTACCACAGCAGTTTTGCTTACCCGTTTATATGTTTGCTTTCTATGCGCAGAGCTATACCCCAGCACAAGGGCTTACTGAATTAAATGACAAGGTACAATTGAGTGTTTCAGCGTTATCATATAATCCTGTTTTTGTTTTGACTGATTTGATTATTTTGCTCCTGCTTTGTTTCTGCATGCTTCTTGTGAAATGTACTTTGCTAACACTCAGTGTGTTATGAAGTGTATGATCCAGAGTTATCATAGTCAATATAAACGTGTGAAACTTAGATGCTAACCTCTGCTTGATTTTTCGTTACATTTAAGGGGAGGTGAATTTTGCTCTATTTAAACTTGTTTTTATGAAAACCAATCTTCTTTATATGCAGCGTAGCTACAGTATATACAGCAGGTGAAGACCAAGACACAGTATTTAAAAAATGTACACATACTATTTTCTTCTGAGGGAAAAATGGCAAATAATGTTGATTTAGAGGTAAAATGTGAATGTCCTATGAACAGTCATAATTCAGAAAGTGTTAGATCTAGTTCATTTCCTATCAACCTTACTTATACTGCTAAATTTTATGAAGAAAAGTTCATTTTCTGTCAACTTTGGTATACTGCTACATTTTGTGAAGAAAAAAAAAAGCCAGGGACAATGTTAACAATATGAGTAATCTTTTCAGATGTGTAATTATCATTTCTTTTCCTAGTACATGCTCATTAGCATAGAAGTGGCTTTCTCGGTACAAAATTTCAAATTGATTGGTCTATTCTTGTTTGAGATATCAATTGCAAAGGAGTCAAAATAATACAAGGGTGATAATTTTAGGCTTTCACCTGTCCATAAGCCAGTTGCTGCAAATGTTGATGATGCAAAATCATAATAGATTCTGCTATGTCAGAAGAAGTAGAAATCACAGAACTTTTGTCAGTGAATTGTACATGAAGTTTTATGTTGTATTTTATGCTAAGACATGAAAAGCCCTGAAAATACAGAAAAGCCCATGCAAAGACGTATTGAAGAGATATGGGTGAAATCTGGTCTTAGACAATTTGAATTGGTGCTGTTGCAAAAAATAGTTGCTCTATGATCTTCACCCTTAATGGAGAGATGTGCACCGTTCAGCTCTTTGAGATGCAGTTTTGCTTAGGGATTTCCATGCGCTTGCAGTGGTGAGTTGCACACTGTGTTTTCTGCATGCCACCTTTTGGGCAAGGGTCATGTCTCCCCATAAAATCTAAACTGTTTACTCTTTAATTGCTGCACAGCAAAAATGAGCTACCCATAAACACAATTCATAGATATTCTCTGTTTAGGTGTTTAAATTGTCTCAAACTAATGTTCAGTGTGAACTTTTATTATTTTAGGAACCAGTGGCATACACATCACAGCTTCGCAAGACATTTGTCAAACGTACAAAGAAGGGAGGGATGTGCAGGCCTGGAGTGGACAAAGTGAAGGTGGCAGTGCGAAATTTGAGCATAGGTGTGGACAAAGGAGAGGTCCTTGGGCTGTTGGGACCTAATGGGGCAGGAAAGAGCACAGCTTTGAACATGATGATAGCAGAAACTGCACCTAGTAGTGGAAAGGTGAGAAAGACAAAGGACAAAATAAAATTAACATTTGTGTGGTAACCACAGGAGTGTATCAAATCACTTTTCCTTATGTTAGCCCTTGATCATGAAGAAACATCTTGCACTGTATGCTTGAAAATCTAGGGTAATAGAACAGTTTTTTTTTTAATCATTAAGGACAGATGTAATTACTGATACTTTCTTTTTTACTGTCTGCACTGTAAATATTATTTTGTGAAACTGCTGATAAAAATGTTAATATTCAGGTTTTTCCAGTGTTTTCTGGTACTTTGAAGAGCAAGATTTCAACATTATTATAAGTATTATAATTTACACTTCTACCGGTTGTTATAGAAATAGTAATGGGCCTTTCTATAGTAAATGATATAACTGCTGCCCAACTTTGGTAAGGGCTATGTTGAACTTTATTGTCGAAAACTACATAGGTGTATGCATTTGGGGTAAATAGTGGTTATACTGTTTAGCTTATGCTGAATGAATATGTTCTGATATAATGTCATCAGCTTTTCAATGTCAGCTTGTGCACAATCAGATATGCATCAAATTTCTGATGTATATAAATGTGAGCCTATTGATACTGTGTAATTCAATAAGGGAATGAGCCAGCCAGGAAATCTGCTGGCTTTAATCAGGCCACAAACTACTTTTGGCCGTTGACATTGCACTGTGCATTAACTGTAGTACATGAGACATGAAGCTCTTTCTATAGTCTGTGTATCTATGTATGTCTTTGAGCATCGTAGGTATAGGTCAAATTTTAATTCATGTATTTTGCTGCTCTTATTTCACACTCAGGTTGTTGTGTCCGGCCATAACATTCGCTCCAACATGCTGTCAGTGTTAGAGTCCCTGGGCTACTGTCCCCAGCACGATGCCCTCTGGGAAACCATCACATTAGAGGAACATATCCAGTGCTTTGCAGCCATCAAGGGGGTTGACCCCAAACATCTGGAGGATGTTGTGAATTTGTGAGTGATGTATTAATATGGTCATCAGTTGGCTTTGTTTATTGTCCATTTGAATGGATATCCAGGTCAGAAAAAAAGAATTGTGTACATACTGATGTCAAATTTCTTTGATCCACTTGTCTTTCTCAATCTTGGTTACATTGTTGAGAGATGAGAGGCCCAGAAATTCCAGAAAAGCTCATGCATGAATATGCATAGATGTCCTCTAGGGACATTTTACAATAATATTCATGAAAGGATAATCACAATTATCACCAGGTTGTTTTCAGTCTTCATTGAGTAAATACTGTTTTCCATTTTTTTTGTTTGTTTTGGGTAGCTATGTATATATCATTCGTGTATGACCTCTGATGTCTCGTGATAAAGAGTGGCCCATACCACAGAATAGTGATCCAACGTATCGAAAAATAAGCAAAACCTGTTACAACCTTGTGGGTTAAAGGGGACTAACACAGATTAAATTACTCTTTGTGTTGAAGGAGTAGAATTAGTTCAGAATTAGGGAACACTGTACAGTGTGTTCCTGAACAGTTACTCATTACATTTCAAGCAATTGAATACAGGATACTCATCAGTCTTGGAGGTATTTTCTTAACACAAATCTTGTTAACATGACTTACTGATATGAGACAATTTGGAAACTGAATACTATATTTTATTGTCTTTTTCATCAGCTATGTGGCAAACCTGAAACTTCAGGAGCATCAGAAGAAAAAATCTAAGAAGTTGTCTGGCGGCACCAAGCGGAAGGTACGAGATTACTTGGTTTGATGATGGTTTAGTCTTAATCAAAGCAAGTGCAGTATTTGACCCATGAGTTTTATTCAGCCTATAAGCAGGGTCCGTACGCAGTCTTGAAAAGTCTTGAATATTGAAATTAAAAATCAAGACTTGAAAAGTCTTGAAAATAGCACCTTTTTGACCCCTCGGTCTTGAAAAGTCTTGAATTTCACGCGCGATGTATGAGCGGCCAACCGGAATTGCGACTACACAGGCGGATCAATAGTAATTTTTCCGGAAACAGAATCGTGCCCCGACTACTTGAGTCTCACAACAAACGATCGAAAATCGTAGAGTACAGTACAGTATACATACTGGCATTCCTTTTTGCAGTAGAGTACACAGCAGTATCGATGCGCGCGGTTCTTAGTTTCGCTTTCGTCGGCACCATTTGGCGTGTATGCTTGGTCTATTTCCCGGCCGCATACCAAAATTGCTAGATCTAGAAGAAGTTGAGTTGAAACTAGAAGTCTCTTACAAAGATACCAGTGAAGGTTACCAGCCACATGAGGCTTTATGCTATTGTTCAACCCATCTCCAGACAACCTTGCGGCGTTTGGGGTTTTACTTTGATGCCCGACGAATCCCGTCATGTCATGCGTATGCATTGTGCCATACCCAGAGTGCCTACACATTACCTGTGTAGGCTATGTTTCATTTGGTCTGTTAGTGTATACTGTAGGCCCACAGGGCATTAGATGACCTACATTTGGGATGAGCATAGTATACTTCTATAGTGTTGGCTTCAGGGCCAAGGTTAATTACCTTTACTGTACTAGTACTAGACTAGATCTGACAGAGCCGGCTTTCAAAGCCCTAGTTTGGAAAGTTTAGGGCTAGCTCTAGACTAGATGGATTTCTCTTTCCTGCTCTACCAGCAGACGACATGCTTAAATCTGAGATGAGAGCAATTTAAGATATGAATATGAGCATTTAACTTTAGGGTACAATTACTGCTATTAATGCAATTCAAGGTCTCTGGTGACATTCTGGAAAAAATTTAGCAGGATATAAAATTATAAATGATTTAATTTTCCTAGTGGGCATGGTAAAGTGCTACAATCTGTCCTATGATGGTCAGGAATTTCAAACTTAGCAGCAATTATGTGATGAACAAGTTTCTTTTGTATAAACTTGTCTTACAAAATGAGGGCTTTCTTGTGTTATTATTGCCAGTATCTTACATATCTTATCAGTTTTTTGGGGTTTTTTTTTATTTTGGAGGAAGGGGGATTTTTTTTTGTTAAAAGGAAGAATTCACCTGATCAAAATAGCACTTAGATTACAGGAATGTGAAAAGGATTTGGAAAGAGCTGTTGATAGTCAAGCATATTATTTTACCACAGTGAGTGACTCCCATTACAGTGGAACCCGCTTAAGCGGGACGGCTCCGTTCCCGACGAATTGTCCCACTTAAGCGGGCGTCCCGCTTAGGCGGACTATCCATTATAAAGTGATTTCTTAGCTAGTTTGTGCGTTTCAATCAAGTTAAGGAATATCATTACTTGTTGATAGTGAGGTGTGACAACGGAGTCAGATTTAAATTGTATCTGTACTGTTTAAAATATACTTATTGCAGTCTGACTGCATTTTCAGTAGACTTGCAGAGCATATTATTGGTCATTCTTTGCGGAGAACGGGATTTTTGGTTGGCTTCAAAGAAGCACTTAAGTCTTCTCACCACTCTCCTTTGAAAATAAAAAAGAACAATTTCTTTTAAAGATCGGGACATGTCTACATAGAGCGAAAGAAATAATACATGTTAAAATAAAACTGGAGAGAATATGAAAGGTCTAACATCTCTGAAGTCGAGATGTTCGCCGTCCCCCATTCAAGTGATCAAAAATAATTTGGGATCAAATTTACATGATCGTAAACACCAGCAAAGATAAGCGTCACACTTCTCGCTCCACATCTGGCCAGAGCGCGACGCGAGCGGCGTGTGTCAAAAAGCCTTTACGCAACACGAATGATGGTCAAGCCTTTGTCGAGACACCCTGGCTGAGTGTTGTGCAACAGCGCAGGTAAGGCTCGTAAGTGTCGATCACTGCCTAAGCTGAAGAAAGGATAAAGTGTGGCTGACAGGGGGCGTGGCTTACTTAATCTTGATTCGTTAATGCTTGCGCGGGTTAAATGACCAGCGGCTAGGATGTCCGCTCTGATTCGTCCAGAAGGGTCAACTGCCTGACAGAAGGCTATGGGGAGGTAGTGTCAATCACTTCTCACGTAATGTAAAGGGGGGTAATCAGGGCCGTCGGTACAAGCTTCTTTGTAGGTCTCAGATTTTCAGCTGATGGGCAAAGATAAACAAGCACTAAGACACAGTACGATAGTGACAATTTGCAGCATTCCTGTCAAAAACAGCGTGTATATTACGGAAATCTGGCTTCAAGTCGTCTCGCCTAGGCGGGTTGCCGTCCCGCTCTCATGTATAGATTTAAATAGCAAAAATTCCGTTCCCCAGACATTCGTCTCACTTAAGCGGGCGTCCCGCTCACGCGTGTCCCGCTTAAGCGGGTTCCACTGTATCTCAGTTTAAAGCTGAAGAAAAGCTTCTTAGTGTGATACGGAAACAGTAGCTATCTACAAGCCTAATAAGTACATGTATGACTAAATAGCCAAATAAGGAGACATTCATTTAAATTTCGCGAGATTATTTTTTTGCACCGGTATGAGTATCAGGGTCAGAATATGAATTTTTGAATATGAAAACCCAGTTTTGGAGGTTGGCAGCTCTGAATTTCGTCATCATCATGGGAAAATGTTTTTCAGGTCATATTGCATGTCATAGATAAGAGTCTTGAATTTTAAAATTTAGGTCTTGGAAAGTCTTGAAAAAGTCTTGAAAAAAAATTTTTTTAATGTGTATTAACCCTGTATAAGGTTGTTCGTCGTGGTCCATGGGTAATGAATGTTGAGAGCATTTCGTTGTGCTGTAGTTTTGTCACAGCTTATCATGGATGACCTATCATGAGGGTAGGACTTGCCATTTACAGTATTTTTACCTTTTTAGTCTGTGTATTAGTAAGACATCTAGATTTAAAGTGTCTTTTGTTCTTCTGATAAATCCCCTTAAATTGTAATGGAAATCTGTGCTGCCCACAGCTCTGTTGACTAATGCCTATCAGAGCTGCAGTGTGGGTAATGCCTGTCATAACCTGTCACATTTCACATATTACCATTTAGGCCTCATGAAATAACAAAATGCCCCTTGATATGATATTGGTACAGACAATTCTGTGAAATAAATGGACGGATCAGTGGACTAGTCAGAAGATTGAGGGCCATCTGTGAGCTAGAGTCAGCCCACATTTCAGGAATTTTCATTTTCCTTTTACATGCCAAAATATATATACTAGAGGAAGATATGTCTTTCTTTGTAACAATTCATGGATCTCCTACCTTTGTCATACAGCTTAGCTACATTATGAGTATGCTGGGATCCCCACATCTAGTTCTGATGGATGAACCATCCACTGGCATGGATCCTCAGTCCAAACGTTTCCTGTGGTATGTATTGTCACCAAGACAAGCCTCAGGCACATTTGGTTGGTTACTAGATAGTGTTTATAGACTCTAGAGCTGAATGTCCAAATCGAAGACTTCCAGACAGCCCCAGAATATATTTAGCCTAGATGAAGAGTATCATAGAGTCATTCTGTAATTAAAAGGCTGCAAGCACATGAACATGTTGAACACTGTGGGAAATTTACATAGTCTTTCTAAAAAATATCTGCAAGTTCTTTTGTAGTGTTTTGATCATGGTTTTCTTTCTTTCAATGTAACCGCGTTTCTCACATAGTGAAAACTTTGATAGGTATCTTTGGATGTAAGTCTTGCTTTCTTTCACTCATCAAACCTACGTTTTGTAGTTCCCATGAAAAGTTCCTCAGATAAGGCAGACAATGGCAGTTTTAGCTACTGTGAAATTATAAACTGATTTTTCTATAGGAACTAGTCATACAACTGTTTGAACTGTATTCTCTACAATTTCTAATTATCTTCAAGGGACACAATCAGTGCCAGCTTTGTTAACACGGACAGAGGAGCCATTCTGACCACACACTACATGGAAGAAGCTGATGCTTTATGTGGGCGAGTAGGCATCATGGTCAATGGGCAGTTGGAGTAAGTGCAGTAATATTATTCTTGTATTTGGCTAGAAAACACTTTGGAACTGAATTTTTTTTACTTTAGGCTGCTAGATTATCAGACGGTCATTTATTGTTTTCCTATACCTTTCCTTGAATCACAAACTTAGTGGATCATGGTGTAAGGATCAGAAAGAAAGTTGGAGCCATCTAAGCCTACAAAGACATGAATTCCATTAGTTTTAAATTTTTGTGTTGACATGAAGATGTGACAGACCTATGTTTAATGACATAATGAGATCCACATCTCCTGAATGTTACTCTCACTCAGGTTGTTTATGGTTTTAACATGATATGTCCTCTCCAGGAGTTACTCCAACATTTGCTATAACCCTTTATGTTCTTCAACTGTTTTTCTACACCTGTTCTTACCTAACATTGAAACTCTAGATCAGGGTCTGTATGCATCTGGAAACTCTGGAAAAAGTGTGGAGGATAACAGTCTGAATTTCAAGCTTTAAAAAGTCTGGGAAAACGGGGCTTTTAAGACCTGAAAAATGAATTAATTAAAAGTCTGAAAATGTCTGGGAAAGTCCTCTAAAGAAGTATTGGGGCAAAAAATTTTGGAGGAAAAAAGTGAAAACTGGAAGTGATTTGTGAATCTGCTAAAGTATTTTTGTTTCGGCCTCAGCACTTTGCCTTCTCCGGATTGTGGCCATTTTGAAATGATTGGGCAGGCTATGTGGGCTCTTAGTTAGATACCATCATGTCTGGAAAATTGTTCTCAAAATGTGGACCAGGTCTTCAAAATGTTTGGAATTGTATTTTTCAGATTCTCTGTGAGCCCTGTGAGATGTTCTCTTAGGTTTAGACTTTATTATAAAATAGTTGCAGTAACATTGCTAGGAAGATGAGCTCTCATATAGTTACCTATTCATTTAAATATTCTCCAGATGCCTTGGCTCTACCCAGCACCTGAAGGGCAAGTATGGCAGTGGCTATATCCTGGAAGTCAAGCTAGGAGGTCATGAAGCAGCTGAAGTGGAGAACCTGATGGATGAGCTGGAGTCACACCTCAAAGGACTCTTCCCTGGTGAGAAGGGCATATGGGTATTTCTGCATGTTGTAGGGAAAAATTGACCAACTTCACAGGGCAATCAGAATGTCAGATTACAATATGTGCAGTGGGGCCTCACAATCTCGAACCTTGTATACTTAAAAATCACCTGCATGCTTGTCCTAATGCTTTGATCCCAAATGCCTGAGTTTTCTGTATCAGATTGTACCTATGAACTCAGATGCCTCACAAACATGAAATTATAGAGTGGCCCCTTAGAATTAAAATTTGGGAGATTCTTTGTGATATTATATTAGATATTCAGTTTAATAAATCTAATTCTATCTTATGTAATTACTATCCAAGACTCCTGATATTTTGGGTGGTCATATTCCAGGATTTGATATGGATTTGTAATACTTTGGAAAATTGAGAACTTGAGGTCCTCCGCGAAAAAGAAATGTAGTATCTGTAGTATGTTATTTCTGATAAATAGGTCAATGTGGAAGTGGCTTTCACATTTTTCTGCTGTTTGCTATTCTTGTGCATACTAGGAACATTTGATCATATGAGCTTCGATGTACCGTAATATTTTTATCATGATTTGATAATTTTTCTTGACTATGGTAATTGATCAATTAAGAGAAGGTACAGATCGCGCTGTCAGGATGTAATTTTAATTGACTTCATACTTTTTTTCACTAAGGAGAAGTGAACCCCATACCCTTTAGACATTTGTCACATGACATAATGTCTATGTCAAATCCTAATACCTACATATGTAGGAGGTGAGTGCATGGAAAATCTAAGTGTCAGTTTGGTTTTTATGCAGGATTGGAGCAAGTTGAACGGTTTCTGGAGAGGGCCCAGTATTCAGTACCTAAGGAAGATGTCGCTTCTTTGGGCATTACTTTTGCCAGCTTAGAAAACTGTGAGTTAATAAACCCATCTTTTTTATTTTCTTTGTATTTCATGTTTTTCTCTCTTATCAATTCTTCAGTTTTGTCCAACCTTCATTCTTTCTTCGAAGTTCTCTCATCAGTGACTAGTGATAACTGAGACATACAGAAAATGTTACTCTATTAATCTTTTTTAGCAGGTTGTTCTGTTCTGTTGATGGTTTTCAGTAAATCTTCAGTGCATTGGTTCTCTTTCCTGTTAGTACCTATTGCAACATATAACAGAGATCATATTCATTTCCTTCAAACTCTTGCAGGTAAATCCTCTCATGGATTGGAAGAGTACAGCTTCAGTCAAAGTTCACTAGAACAGGTGAGGATATTTGCCACCCATCTTTACGTTTTGTTAATCCTTGCAAGGATTTGCAGTTTTTTGTCTCATGGAGATGGATTGAAAATATCTGAGTATTAAAATATATGACTTGTTTTGTGAGAGAGAACTTTGTACAATTGCTAAGTGACATTGCATATCTTTTTTAAAGTTTTAGTCTGGTGGAGCCAATGTATAACAAGAATTCAAGCCAGGTTTTTTGGAGTATTGTTATTTGCTGGACACAAATCCCATATGGTTTGAATACCACTACATACTAGGATAAAATATTTTTTCTTGAATATTTTTCCTCTGTCACCCACTTTGTGTATATTGATTTTCTGCATTCTCTTGTGTTTAGGTTACTGAATACAGTGTGCTTTTTTCATATTCCGTATAAACAGTCATATGTTGATGAAATTCCACTGTTTTGTCCATCCCAGGTTTTCTTGTTTTTCGCCAAACAACAGCTGGAGGAAGGAGAAGACAATGCTGGTCCCAAACCAAGTCCAATGAGGTCAATTTCCAGAAGGTCACAAACAGATGGAGCTGTAGCTGTATAAGCCACTCTACATTATAATGTTGACAGTGTTTTTAAAGGATGACACTAGGAGAGTCAACAGTATTTAAGTGGAGGAGAAGAGAGTGTCATGAACAAAGAATTTTTAGCTAAAAAAAATTGCAAAGCTTTGTATCAGTGAGACATAAATTTCCGCTCATAAATTTTCAATGACTGACCCCTTCTGTACAAGCCCTTTTTTTTTTTTTGGNTTTTTTTTTGGAGGGGGGGGGGTGTTGTTGAATTGGCCTTAACGTCATTACGTATTATCATACTCCTTTCATTTACCTTTCATTTAAACTGTCAGATTAAGTCAAATAGCAAGCCAATTCAGTGAAAATTTGTCATGTCACTGAAAATAGGTCTGGTGATTTGTCTCAGTTGAGGTCATGGGAATTTTTAACAATCATGGAGAGTTGTAAGTTGGTGAGTCAGGCACAAGCTAGTGGAAGAATATGCCGTGAACAGTGGTTATTTTCTTGCACACTGTTAATATAGTTTAATGGATGTCTTACTGAAGTTAGGAAAATTATGTACCCATGCAGCTTTTGATGTTGTGCAGCATAATCTTCTGTTTAAGTGAACAACATATCTACTCACTGTTTCTGCATTTATAGTTTGGTTTTAGTGTCTCTTTAATCTATGAATGTGAATAGTGTTTATGTAATCTGTAAATTTGAATAATGTTCATGTAGTTTTCATTTCACATGATAAAAGTAAACTATAATTACAGACAGTAAAATATAAAAGTCACCACTTGTTTACAGAAGTCCCATAGCAAGTTATTGTTATCATTGTTATATTTATTTGAAGAGCAATTATTTTCAGCTAAAATGCGCTTCTTGTCATCTTACCTGTGTTCAGTCACCGCTTGACTGTGTTAATGTGGAAGTTGCATGCACTGACCGCAACAGATCCAGTGATCTCACTTCATAGCCAATATGAATATTAATAAGTTATGCTAAAGAACTTTCAGGTTTTAATTTGTAACTTTTGTTACTTTCTGGAATTTCACAGCATCAGCACTCTCCACAATTTTTTAGAATGTTTTGAAAAAGGCCCACATTCCAGAATGCTGGAACAGGTTACCAAAAGTTATGGATTAATATGATATAGAAAAATCAGCCACTGATTCAAACATATATTCTCATCTGGACATGTGGACCATACTCCTAGCTCTGTTTGTTGAAGCAACTCCACATTTTAGGCAGCCAAATTTAAATCAGGCAACAAGCATCAGATCAGCTTTCTCAGTGTGACACAGGCCTTACTGTTTTCAGAATCAGGGTATTTATAGAAGTAAATCATACTGATTACTGGTAACTAGACACTCATATTGTCAGCAGCGGCAGATTTTGTCTTTTTTTTTGTTTTTTGTTTTGTTCACTTTTTGAAAATTAAATCATATTATTACTGTCTACTATGATTACCACTATACTTACTGTTTTCATCGGTATAGTTTGCCTTTGTATCATGCTGAGTGTATCAATGAGTTTGAATTATTCCTCGTTTTATTAGCATATATAAATTGTCAATTTAATTTGAAGGAGACATTAAGGTTAGTTTACACATAATAAAGTTGAATATGTTTACTATGAAATCCCATGAAATTATCACAGTTCTGAAACATTTTGCATTTCTAAAAGTGAAATGTAGGTTGATCAAGCCTGTGGACATTGCAGAACATTGCTCAGTGTGAACCAGTATAGAGACTGTCCCTAGAATTTCTTGGTAAGCTTGTTTGAGGTTATTTGCTGATCAGTGGTATGCTAGGTTAAAACTTCTTTGAAATGTTATTCTACTCTTTGAGAATTTCCTCTTTACCCTATCTTATCACTGGTCTAGATTTTCTCTCTGAATGAAAAAGAGGACAGCACAAGTTTGGGACATTGGAAGCTAGATTTCTTCTTGCCTAGTGAAGTATGATATTTGTCATGGCATGTTCATGAAGATTGTGAAAAAATCCCATGTGACTGCACATCTGCATTTCAGAAAGATATCTGAAAGTAAAATTTATTTGAAGTCCAATGTTCTCTCTTAGTGTTGCAGGAGTTGTTTCTCTTGTGTTGTAGGACTAGATTTTGAAATTGTAGGACTAGATTTTGAAATTGTAATAGTTTTACAAATTTTTAATCACTGAAGGATGTGAGAACAGGTTCTCTGTAGGATTTAGAAACTGAATTATATATGATGTTGATACATGTACAGATGCCTTGTGGAAATGTCGACAGTAAAGCATCATTTGAAGTGCCATTCATAGTTTCATTTTATTAGAGTGTCTTTTTCAAGAATTTGCAAATGAATCGGTGATTCTTAAACATATTGTAGCTTGAAAACTTATTTAATATTCATATGAGGTTTGCATGATTTTTTTACTAACTACAAAGGAAATGATATTCCTTTTTTAATGCTTTGCAGTTTTAATACATATCTATATATCTATTCCTGTTTGCATGCAGTATTATGTAATCGCAAGGTCCGGAGAGAAGGAGTAAATGGTTTTATCAAAACTACTGTTAGAAAAAAGATCCATTTTCCGAGGACTGACTGTTTTCTTTTGTTCGAGTTAGGATTTTACAGCCCATCAGGATCTTTGAGCCTTTCTAGTTGTAACAGTAACATACTGGGTGAAATTTTCCAATCAATTTTGCTTGGACAGTGGTGGTGGGGCCTACTCTCAAATAATTTTGAAACTATCAAGGAATTTTTGACATGCATAGTGTGTACACAGGATTTAGAAGCTTTTGATATTTTAGTTTTATTTGAGAGTATTAGATGCTGGCTTTCCTACCTTGAAAGCCAGAGTGTGGTATCCCTAACGGATTTTGCTGTTATTGGTGTTATTGTGACCGATTCATGAATGGCCAGTTAATTGATATTGCAAATTACCAGAAGGCATTCCACAGTGTTTTTGTCCATTTTGGGACTCTGTATTGTAGTGTTTTTCTGAAATTTCTATGTATGTAATTATACGAGATGTAAATCGTGAGGCGTTTGCTGTTTTGATTCCTCGGTTGTCAGAGTTTTCAATACTTGATATCATTCTGTTCTTAGGAAATGTTGCAAATATAGGTGACTTAAGAAAGTACTTTTGCAACTGTATTTCAGATAGCAACTCCCAACAACAATATATTTCTGAAAGGGTGATGGACTCACATTAAGATAATCCTTATTATGTCTTGAAAGGTTTAAAGGTAAATGCATGGCTCACTCCTCATCAGCCATATGAAAGATACAGGAACAGTCATTCAAATCTCAAGTAGAGCACAAAGGACGCCTTATTATGTTTGTTGTATTTATGTCTTATTATTTGTCTTGCAGCTTGTCAAAATGAAGACACGGAACTGCGATATTAGACTCTAAAGATGATGTGGACTGTCCTGTATTAAATTTTGGTTTATTGTGGAATTCAAGAGTAAAATCATATCTGTACACAAAGCTATTAATTTTGTGGGCAAATGTCAAATGTTGAAATCTTGAATTTTTGCATTTCAGGTCAGATGACTTCTATAATGGAAACTTGTCATTCAATCTTGATTTTCTCAGTGCCATGAATATTACCCCCTGCCACTTCAAACAACTACAGATGTTCCCTCAAAAATGTTTTCACCAAATGAAAGTATAAACGTTAGGCATTTATTGCATATTAGTAACTTGATTTGGTAAAAACGTCAAAAATAATTTTCTGTTTTCCAGTACTTTTTCTCTCTGAAATTATACATAGTTCCTACCGAACCACTTTGACGAAGAAAAGCTTTGTTCTGTCACTGCACACGTGTGTAATAAAGAGAACTGGAATTACTGGGATTTGCCCTTGGGTCTAGATTTACTCCCCTTCCCCGAACAGCAATGTCTCGTGGCAAAAATGATGACGTCACTGATGTTCCAGCAACTACAAACATGTCTATCTGACAAATTGCATTAATCAGCTTTCAATTAAGATTTTGGTTGTCCAAATTCAAAAGTAAAGTTTGACCATGTAAGCCAGGTAAAGTATTCTGCATTTTTATTGCCTCAGCATAATTTTTGTTTAACATAGCTGCCGCTTACAATGGAATTAAGCGATTCATACTGACCTGTTATTACCCATTGCAGAGCACTGGCTAGACAGCTTGGATGCGCAGCCAGAACGTATTTGACATAAGCTTATGGCCGCCACGCATGCAGTGGGTGTAAGAATTCAAACTTTGCATAATGTAACCTTGTAAGTTGTCTGGGGTAGGCAGGGGCATTATATCATATTGCTAAACACTTGAAAGATTGTTTTATTGGAACAACAGGGTATCGTATGATTTGACATGGTCTGTGGGACGATAAAGCTTTCCTTTGAGCCTCATTTTAACTGTCTGCAAGATATTTTTAAAATATCCGAGTGACCTTTCAGAGTAACTGAAGAGCACAAACGAGAGTTTGGACTTGCCAGTAACTAAAAGAATGGAAACCCTGGATTGATATGTTGATAATCTACCTGCTGGTTTGCTGCATTGATATTTTTCCAGCCTGCTGGTAAATTTTAATTACCAGAACTAGAACTACCTCCTTGTTGTATGTCTTGGGATAAAATGCGGTGCTATACTGATACTAAAAAAATGGAAGCCTTTTGCTAGCTTTGTAAGGGTACCTACCCAGTAGAAAAGTAATGGTCCTTTTCTGAGGATCTGCAATTATTGTAGAATGTACCATAAAACTGATCAAGAATTTGAATAGACCACCAATGTTTTTAATTCTTATGTCATGAGCTTGAATCAGTCTTTTATATTAATGCGTGCATATCTGATTTTTATGGCTTACCTCCATATATTTATCTGCAAGGAATAGAAAGTGGATTGTTGTACTGATATTATGATTTATATGCACAAATCTGTTTTTCCAGTGCAGAGTGAGTGTCTATCAAGGAACTTTTTTCTGAATAATATTTGTTACACTAAAGCAAATTTTCCAAAGATTTAATTAAGTATTATTTGTTCTAAAGGAATTCAAAAGGATCAGCAAAAAAATATGTGAAAATCGCAGAACATCAAAATGAACTCAACTTTTGAAAAAAAAAAAAAAATCAAAATGTTTGCTCATTGATTGCTCATAAGCAATGATGAAACAGTATTTTTATAAGCTACTGTTATGATGTGAGTGTAGAAACATGTTAACCATGTAACCAATACCAAAAAAAAAATGAATTGGATGGCACAAGCGCACAGTGTCCCTATCTCTTGTCTAAACATTTGTGGACAAGTGTTCTAAATTTGTCTCCAAGTAGTTGGCAAAAGACATTTTCCAATGCAATCTGAATGATTCTCCTTCAGTGTGGAGATATTTTCCCACTTCTGGAATATGTTATTACTCCAGATTTTCCACATTTAAAATTCAGGGGACTATTGTTAGGTGAATACAGAGCCCAAAAGTTCGACTTTTGTCTACTAATGATGGGTGTTATAGGAGATCATTTAAGGCAGAGCTTTTATTGGGATCATCAAATTCACATTTTTGTTCTGGTTGCATGGTTGCTGTATTCATTTATGTAATGGTACATTTTAATGTGTGTTGCCATTACTCAAGACCATGTGAAACATGCTTTTTGAGGAATGAATTTTTTGAAAAGCGTGTCTGCAATTTTCATATATGTTTTCATATGTATACTTGTTGATCTTATTTATGGACAGATGTTAACTTACTTTTATCCCAAGCAAATTCCTTCTGACTATGAATTTTACTCAGTATACTCAGTGTAAACTGTCTGTTTCCATATGAAAACTTCAGAAAAAACTTATAGTGTTTTGTTCTTGACACCCTGTTGTTAGTATTAGTGTATGTGATGTAGAGTTAAATTTTTTCTCTCACTGTTAGGTTAATAAGATGAATTTAATTGGTAACCACTGTAAAGTGGAATCTGCTTAAGTTGAATATAAAGGGACCAGTGATATCTATTCATTTTTAGAGAAAGGGACAAATTAGTACCAAAGAATGTGTTTACTTATGATGAATTTTCATGTTATGTGAGATCACATTAGACAAACCTATTGCTTACTGTGTAATGTAAGCTGCTTTTTCTGATTCCTCTGGGTTTGGCCTTGCTGTTTCTGTCATCCTCAAAAAACATGACTGGAAACAATCATGCTAATTGAAATGCGTGAAAAATGACAGTACTGTTGTTAAAACCTGTGAAATTTCTCTGAATATTACATGTCTGACCTAGGAACCAGATCTGATCAAAGTAACTGCAGTGTGGCTTGTGTGCGATACCATTGTCGGTTTGTTATGCCCTGTTCAACTTAGAGAAGCAAACAATGGAGTAGACCACCTAATATCAAAGTGGTCAGATAGCTAACACAGTAAGGCAATAACATAATGTTATCAAGTAACGTGGTCTGGTGTTTCAAAAGTCTCTGATCCATGACTAGCAAGGCCAACGGGTTCTTGATCACTGCATAGTGATGGGCAGATATTTGTAAAGTTAATTATTATAATACAATCTGGACAAGATTATCTGTCATCCAGATAAATTGGAAAACAGCTTAGCTTCAATATGGCTTAGGCCAAGTTCATTGATAATCAATGCAATTTTCTTGAAATTTCTTTCTTTGAAAGAAAAATGGCAGATTTTGTTTTGTTAAATGCCAGTGGGTTTAATGTAATTTCAGATGGTGCCAAATATTTATCTCCCCTAATTAGATGTATGTTTGCTTTCTGTCTGACATATTGTTATTACTGGGCAAAGCTAAAGTGGGTAACAACAGTCAGTTTTACATGTAAATTTCTGTTGGTGGAGCTCTTCAGTTGTGCTAACTTCATTCATACTAAATCCCGCGAAATGAGCAACTTTTTTGCACAGAGACAATACCCTCAAAATGTNTATGATATTTGTTGTGTTTATACATATATTTAGTGTCATTCCAGCCCTTATGTTTCTTTTTTTTTTTTTCTGAAAATTGCTAATTCTGGCATGTTTTAAGGCCAGAAATCAGTTTTTATGACTGCCCTTACTGTATTGTGCCTATCATTATTCCTGTATGAAGTCTTTCAGAACTAATTTTTTCTTTAGTAATAGTCCAAGTGTATTTTAGCTTTTGCTATATACCATTGTCGTTGATATTAAAGCTATAGCTTCATTATTGCTATCAACATTTCTTGTATCATGTCTTAGTTATATGTGGAGTGACCATTATAGAGCTATAATAATAAAAAGGAAAAAAATTTAAGAGGACTATTTTAGGTGAATACGAAACCCAAAATTTTGATGTTTGCCCACTAATGATGGTTGTTAGAGGAGATCATTTAAGGCAGAGCTTTTGTTTGAACCAGCAAATGTGTGAAGGGACCAGGAAAAAAATTTAATTGATTATCTGACTTAAACTGTAAATGTAATCACAAGAACCGAATTTTTAAAGATGTTTTTAAATGCCAAATGATATTATAGCTGTACAGATATTTCTTTGCCAAAAAGAAAAAAAGATATTGTAGCTAGTGACAGTGAGGGATAAAACCCATATTGATATTCCACTCAGGTGGAATTGCAAATTTGTTGACCCCTGCTGTGTTTCTCCAACCCCTTACACTCACCATTTCCTTTCTCTTACAGTGGAGTTTCAAGTTTCTTCATTCTTAGACTTTAAATACAGTGAGGTGTTTCTGCCCCCTGAACCATCAGAAACTGGGGTGAACAATAGTCTGTGTTAAATCCTGTCACTAAAAAAAGTAGATGTTCATTTTGTGGTATCCTGAAAGGCATATTCAGCAGCCAAGTACTAAATGAAACCTTGGCTTGCCAATCCTTGGCTACAGTAGAAGCCCATATGACATTGTATTTTCCACTGTTGTTGTGCATTGTGATCTTTTTCATGTATGAAATAATACCTATCCTCTCTCCACTTTCTTGTCGTGTATAAATTATGTCCAATAAAATGATGTGTTTTTATTCAGACACCTGTGTTTTTTATTTTTGTTTTGGTGAGAGTTGTTTATTGATTATCTCAAAATGTGCACATCTCTTTCTTTTCTGTCTGCTAATTCTGGTTCTCCAAATGCATTTTGTTTGATTGCATTAAAGAAACCATCAAGCTACATATTAATTAATGCACCCCATGTTTGTGAATGTATAACTGTCCCTGGGAAAGCTGGACTGTGGCAATATTAGTTATTATGCTACACGTTTTGTAAAAGCCACTGTCATTTTTCGGTATTGCAGGAGGGTTTTTGTTTGTTTTGATGGTTTTTGTGGGGGTGGAGGAGGGGTGAATCAATACAAGTAACAGTTTCGAAAATGAAACTATAAAGAAGAACTATGAAGACCATACAGACTGTTAGGCAATCCCGAAAACATTCGTTTGTATTTCACATCCCACCCAACCACTCACGATGTTGCATTCGATTTGATCGTAACTTTGAAATGATATTAGACTATTGTATTATGTTATATATTTTTCTTTCATGACAGGTCTGTTTGCCGGCAATGGTCCGATGTGAAGTTTGCGTGACAAAAAAAAAGTATATATATATTTTGAGATTTGGATCTAGTCTATGTTTTAATATTTTATTTTTAGCGGCGGAGGTAAAATACCACTTAAATTAATTGACCTGTTGCATTTCTAGGCAACTTTTTGAGATGATAAATAATAAAAAAGCTGTACGGCAAAATTACACAAAACGAAGAACACGCGAACAGGAAGTGCTGACAAACACCAAAATGATCAGCATAAACTGGTTGCAGTAATGCTGTCGTCTTGATAACAAGACATTTATCGGTACTACAATACAATTATGTTTTCTCGTTTATGGAAGCCAAAACCTACAAACTATTCAGGTAAGAAAACGTAGTGATTTTTTTCGTTTCACTTTTGGAGTGCCTTTTTGTTTCTTTGTCAGCTGTTTGTTTTCATGGGGAGATGAGACCTAATCTGGATCTGGCCAAATCTAGATCTTGGTAGGAACGCAGTTTCAAGCTAAGTGACCATGTACCTATAAATCAAAGTACTTTCCATGTGCACACCATGAGGAAAGATGAAGGTGACAGAACAAAATGTCTGTGGAGAGTCATATGCAGAGTTTCATTAAGGGGGGGTGCGCCTTCTGAAAAGGGAGTCTAGGGGTTGAAATATCGAAATTGGGCTTTTGGTATTTTTAGACACTTTGACCTCTTCTGTTATGAGAAAAATAACCTTTGAGGCCAGAAACATCCGTTTTATGCCCTGAAAGGGCACCTCTAGATGGTCATCTTAGCCTTGTATGAACGTGCTATCAAAACTTCAAATGCGTTTTTCTCAAAATGTTGTTTTTCTCCACTGTTTTCCCTAAGGCTTTTTTATTTCTAAACCGACTGACTTCAAATTTGGAATATATCTATCCCATAGAATGTGTTTCAATAAAATGCATCCTTTTTTCTAGATTTAATTCACGTTTTTGAAAAAAAGTCGATTATCTGGTGGAAAATTGAGAAAAATACACATCCGTCAACACACATATTTCAAAATTTTTTTA